>JAHTLZ010000102.1:2066145-2085659 GCA_023846285.1 Phrynocephalus versicolor
TCTTCTTCTTCTTCTTCTTCTTCTTCTTCTTCTTCTTCTTCTTCTTCATGTTTGTCCCACTTGGTGGTCTGCTATTCTTGTTTCGGCCCTCCACTTGGCACAGTCATGGTCTAGGTCCGGGTGAACCTGGGGCAACTTCATGTCATTCCCCAGGGTGTTTATCCACTGCTGTTTTAGACGTCCCCTTGGTCAGGATCAGCAGACTTGCAGGCTGAAATCCCTTTTGGCCAGGGTCTCCTCATCGGCATGCAGGACGTGACCAAACCAATGCAGTCAGGATTTGCGCATCTTGTAGGTGATAGATGCAGTGCCATCTGTATGGGCCCGCCCCCGAAGACTCCTAGACCCTGCTTGGTTCCGGGAAGTCCTTGGGGAGCCTCCTGACGGACTGGCTGACGATCCGGTAGACACCATGGTGGATCAATGGTTTGATGAAACATCCTGGGCTGTCGACCGGATCGCCCCTAGGCGCCTCATCCGCTGAAGAGCTCGTCCCTCACCGTGGTTCACGGCGGAGCTACGAGCGATGAAGCAAGAACGGAAGAGGCTGGAGCGCAGCTGGAGCAAGAACCGGACAGCGAATAAGAAGGCTGCAGTTATCGTCCAGTCCAGGCGCTACGTGCGGGCGATCAGGGAGGCTAAAAGATCTCATCACTCCCTGAGAATTAGTGAGGCCTCGAACCGTCAAGCGGAACTGTTCCGTGTGGTTCGCGACCTCACTAATCCTGGGCTGGCTAGGCCTCCTCCTACTGATTTCAGTAGTGAGAATTTTGCAGCCTTTTTCTGATCAAAAATAGAGGCCATCCGTGCAGGCTTTGACTCCTGTTGCTCTAGCCCACTCTCGGCACCCCCTGTCGCTGCACCCCCTCGTTCTCCTTGTATGGTTGAGTTTGGGCCTGACTCCTCGCTTGAGGCCTCCAGGGCTATCGCCCATTGCCGGCCCGCGTCCACCCCCTTCGATCCTTGCCCATCATGGCTTATGAAAGCAGCTGGTGGGAGCATGCCCGAATGGGCTTCTGTCATCGCCACAGCCTCCTTCAGGAAAGGGATTTTTCCCTCTCGCCTGAAGGAGATTGTGGTAAAGCCCATTCTGAAAAAACCATGCTTAGCATCGGGCGATTTGACCAACTACCGCCCGATCGCTAATGTTCCCTTCCTGTGCAAGGTAATCGAGAGGGTGGCCGCGATCCGGCTTCAATCATTTTTGGAGGAAGAACATATCCTGGACCCATTCCAGTCCGGGTTCAGGCCTGGCCGGTGGACTGAGACAGTCTTGGTTGCTCCTCAAGATGACCTCCTCCGGGGGGCCGACAGGGGGTGTTCCTCCCTGTTGGTCCTCCTGGATTTGTCAGCGGCCTTTGATACCGTCGACCACGGTATCCTGCTGGACCGGCTTTCTGAGGCTGGGATCGGGGGCACTGTTTACAGTTGGCTTCGGTCCTTCCTCGGGGGCCGTCACCAGCAGGTTCAGCATGAGGGGGAGTTGTCTGCCCCGTGGATACTCCCTTGTGGGGTCCCACAGGGGTCGTCCCTCTCTCCCATGCTGTTCAACATCTATATTAGGCCGCTGGCTGAGGTCATTAGGAGACATGGAGTCTGCTGTCACCAGTATGCTGACGACACGCAGCTCTATGTCTCCTTTTCCACCGCTGCAGATGAGGCTGTCTGGACCCTCGATCAGTGCCTGGGCGCGGTCATGGAATGGACCAGGGTCAACAGGCTCAAACTCAACCCCGACAAGACCGAGGTTATGTTCTTTGGGACTTCCCCATCTGGCTATGCAGGCCCTTATCCCAACTTGGAGGGCGTTTCCCTCCGGCCCTCGGACTCTGTCCGGAATCTGGTCGTAGTCCTGGACCCGGCGCTCACCATGGAGGCTCAGGTGTCTGCTGTGTCCAGGGCTGCCTTTTTTCATCTCCATCGAATTGCCCAGATTCGTCCATACCTAGATGGGGATTCCCTCAGAACTGTGGTGCAAGTGCTGGTGATCTCGAGACTGGACTACTGTAACACGCTCTACATGGGGTTGCCCTTGCCTCTCCTTCGGCGACTGCAGCGGGTCCAGAATGCGGCGGCCAGACTGGTGGCGGGTGTGCGTTGGTTCGACCACATCACCCCAGTTCTGGCCTGCCTGCATTGGTTGCCCGTTGCGGCCCGAATCAGATTCAAAGTCCTGGTTTTGGTTTACAAAACCCTCCATGGCCTAGGATCTGACTACCTGACAGAGCTGATCGACCAGCGGTCAACATCGGCCCGTCCGACTAGGTTGTCGCGGGCGCCCATGCTGCGTGTGGCCACGCCCAGGGAGGCTTGGAGAACATCCACCCGTACCCGAGCCTTCTCTGTAGCTGGCCCCACCATGTGGAACCATCTCCCAGCAGAAGTGCACCTAGCAAAGTCCCTGCCAGCCTTCCAGAAGGCATTAAAAACTCTCCTCTTCTGGGAGGCGTTTGGTGGCTGAAGGTTTTTTTTTTTTCTTTCCCTTCCCACCATCTGCAAAGCCATTTCTTAACGCTTAGTTAGGTTACCTGTGTTTAACTGTTTTTTAAACTGTTTAATTGTCTTACCTAATAGCTGTTATTAGTATTTCTTATGTTGTAAACCGCCCGGAGTTCCTTCGGGAAGACGGGCGCTATATAAGTCCAATAAATAAATAAAGAAATAAATATTTTGCTCTGATGTCATCATTGTGCACATGATCCTTTTGTGTGAGGCCCTAAGTCCATCACAACATCTTTGTCTCCATGAAGATATTTCAGTGTTTCTGATTAAGCCTAAAGAGAAGTTCTTACCAGTTCTTATCAGACCTGCATGGACAGAGATGGCAGAGTTGGTGGGAACAATCAGCTCGGCAAAATCTAGAAGGTTGGGGTTCTTACTTTCCCAATTTATACAACCTGGAATAACTGTACTTAGGCCTGTGTAAGATGCAGCATGGTTCAGATGGAGTAAGGTTCAGGTTCCGTCTTACCTTCTGTGATCTTCCATACACAGAGACCGAAGTTTGTCCAAGATGTTGCAAGCTCATAGTAGAAGCTGTGGTCATATGTGGCTTGTCAGAGCAAGGAACGCAGACGAAGACTCGTGTGTGGCTGTAGCAGATATTCAGATATTCCCATCTGAGAAAAATCATTGTGCATTAGAGAATTAGCAATGCAGAAAGGGAACTTGAAGATCTATAATCTCACTGTATATATTCTGTTTTTGTTTTTGAGATCTACATGCAAATTTGTACTCTTATGTCTCCTTTCTGACCCTCTTGGGTCACTGCTTCTTTTATTTAGAAGAAGGCCACCAGCAGGACTGTATGCTCAGAAGCCAGCTCTAAGGGCTTCTCTGTCAAACTTAAGGTTACTTCCTTTGCTCTTGTGCTATCCTTAAATCTAGTTTCCAAATACTGGTAATAGTAAACATGTTTTCTTCACCTTTCCCCCTTGCTTTTTTATTATCAGTTCCCAGAGAGGGGACTCTTGTCTCACATGTTAAGCCTTCTGCCACTGTCCTCTGCTAAGTTAAGTAGTGGATAAATCTAGCAGCATACTACAAATGTTATATAGTGGACCCCCGTAAAACAAACAGTTTGTATAACATAAAATCTGTACAACATAAAAAATTCCGGAGATAGGGGAAATTTGCTTAACAGAATCGCCTATGGGGTGAATCTGTACAACATAAAAATGGTCACGATTAGAGATTACTCTGTTTTAAATGCATTCCTATGGGAAATTTGTATAAAGGAAAATTTGCTTAACATAACTTCATTTGGAATGAATTAATTCCTTTATACAAGGTACCACTATTTACTTTGGCTTATAAAACAGAGGCTGCTTTACTCTTCTTGTCTTCTGTCTTTTTGTGTTGAAGATTCTTCTTTATTTGTAGTCTGCCCTTTTAGTTTTAATGATATAAAAGCTTGTTTTGGTGCCTGACACAATTTATTTCCTTTTTATTGGTTTTAAGAATTATTTCGTTTGTTTGTAAATGTGTTGACATTGCTTCCACCAGCTGGGTAAATCAGACTCAAACAGGAAGGAATACTCATGAATTGCTATACTCCCCATCCCACCTTGAAATCTGTTGCATGATTATTTACTGAGGGTGACAGTATATCACACTGGGTCCCCTGTTCCTGCTCATTTACTTGCAATATGGTCATTGAGTCATGGCAACTAGACTTCTTTTCTTGAGAGATAGAAATGTTTTTCTGCCCATTCAGGTAGCTTTGTCAACTCCTCAGACTGATGAAGCTGTTTGGATGAGCAGCGAAACATTTTGATCTCTCATGACTCAATGACTCAGCTTCCAGATAACCTCACCTGGATGACTGAGAATCTTCACAGACATTTACTGGAGGTTCCCTTACCTCAGAAGATCTGGCCCATAAGAATCTGAAGGATGCTCATCTTCAAAGGCCTCCATTCCCCTGCCTGCTTGACCTTGACGCTGGGAAGGAAGACTATACAGTGTATTATTCCAGCTCTTAACTCAGCACCCTCTGATAGTGCAGGGAGTAGTTGGTTTTCCATAAAGAGTCAACCTCCTTCCTTCCTTCTCATCTGTATTTATATCAGAGGAATTATGGGTGGACATGAGATATAGGTAAACATTAAGACCAAATTGAAATGCTAAGATAATTTGACTATTTTCAAAGTGGGCTCCTTCAGTGGTATTATCGGGTATTTGCTAGATCTTCCTTTGTATGCATGGCAGGGCATAAAATCCATGCACGTAAGTGCTACATTGATTGAATTATCTTCAGTCACAGAAAATATGCCCTTGACCCAAGTACAGCAGCCCCATTTTACTGGATTAGTCCTTGATCTTCCTCTGTGCAGTCTGCTAAGCGACTTGCATGTGGTCCAGTGGGAGACACAAGTCCATATTCATCCATGCATGAATATTGCATGGTGTTTTTGCTTTCTATAGGCTTAGCCTAACGTCTCCTGGTATAATATTTAGAGCTGGATTGGTGCCTCCTCCGTTTTAGCCATCACCTAGGAGCTTGGTGTCTATAAAATGGATGGGTTTGGAGCTATATTACCTTAGTCCATTTGTTAGGTGCTGGCATCTCTCCATCTAGTTCCAGAAGGGCGATGCCAGCAAGCATCAAACTTTTTTCAATGAGGGTAGGTTTCAGGTAGCCAGTGATAACTCTTGCATAGATTCATTAAGAGCCACATCCACTTGTTTGCCATGTGCTAAAATCAGTTATGGAAAGAACTTCTGGATAGCTCAATGGTTTAGGCATCTGACTGTAGAACCAGAGGTTGTGAGTTCGATTTCCCAGTGTCCTTCCTAGATAAGGACTGGGCTTCATGGTCCATAGGATCTTGTTCTAGCTCTTGAGTTTGCAGATTATTTGGGAACTCCTATTTAAATGTACCCCTATAGAGAGAGAGGATGATGATGATGATGATGATGATGATGATGATGATGATGATGATGATGATGATGATGATGATGATGATGATGATATCATCTATTAATATGGACATGAGTGAAGCTGTGCACCAGTGACATGGTTTGGAAATATTTATTTATTTATTTATTTATTTATTTATTTATTTATTTATTTATTTATTTATTTATTTGTTTGTTTGTTTGTTGTATTTATACCCCGCTTATCTACTATGTACTCTAGGCTAATTCCCACCACTCTGCTTGCGAGGGTATGCTCTTCAAGTTTGTTACTTTTGAAAATCAATTCTAGGCTTCTGGAGGTTGTGACTTGACTCTTAAGTCCAGTATTTCCACCATCCAGAGTGTCACACAGGGGATCTCCATACACTCCAAAATCTTAAATACAGAATGCTGTGGAACTCATGCGCATCTCTCTCCATTTTTAGGCCAACTTCCCGAGGACCAGCAGGCTGGCAGATGCTTTGCAAAAAAACCAGCTGTGGAACGGAACGGTTACCATTGCATTACTGGGAGGGAAGAACATCCCCGCTGGGGGAATGACACAGATATTTGTCTTGCTAAAAATGGGAGAGCAAAAGTATAAGAGCAAGGTAAGTGTGGTAGCAAGGAATTAGTGAGCAACAGATGCATGCTCTTTATATATGTAGTAATGATGCGGTAACTCACTGGAAGTCCTGATTTCAGTAGAAATCAAGTGAATTGCAATGTTTATGTTGTGCTACATGTGGTGATGTATCTTCTTCCTAGGTGCAAAATGCAATTGGAGTTTTCCTAGGGATTTCTCCATGAGATACTGGGACAGGGAATATCAAACCTTTTCCTCCAAACATTTCCTGAAAGAAATCCTCAGATGGTGGTCTTCTGGGGGTGGGGTGGGGGTGGGGGAATGAAGAGCTACTCCACAGCAGAGTTGGGAAAAGTTGCTTTTGGAGACTACTGATCCCAGCCTACACTAGCCAGGATGGCTAGTGGCAAACGTTCCCATCTCTTATTCCTGTGGGATAAGAACAATTCCTATGGCATGTGAAGCACGCTAGCAGATGACAAGAGTAGCAGCTACCACCCTAATGTCTACTTTTCACGGGGAGATTTAATGGGTGCAAAACACCTGGAGGACTACGAGCTTCTTCACTCTTCCCGTAGCCCATTACTGTTCAATGATCCAATAGGCTTATTAGCCTTGAGGAAGCAGGCGATTCTGCAACATTTTAATACAAGTGCAAGAGAGTAATGAACAGCACTTATGGAGGTTAAACTTTGTGTCTCCTTGTGTGTTGGGTTCACACTGATAATTCTCTGCTGAATGGGGCAGCGATCCTGCGATATCCGCATGGCTGTTCCTGTCTGCTCAATGTTGTTTGTCTCCTCCCCGATTCCCTTTCCCCTCCCCATATTCTCCCTCCTTCTGAACGTTTATCGGAAAGCAACAAGTAAACCTTATAACTGCATGTTTTCTAGACTCTGTGTAAGAGTGCAAATCCACAATGGCGGGAAGAGTTTGACTTTCACTACTTCTCTGACAGGAAGGATGTGTTGGAGATTGAGATCTGGGGAAAAGATAACAAAAAGCATGAAGAAGTTTTGGGAATGTAAGTTTTTTTCTTTTCTCTCCTTTTGGGTGCCTTTTGGAAAGACTTGAATGCTAAATAAGTTTGACTTGGGAAACCATAAATGATATCCTCCAGTCTCACTGCCCCTCTTTCACTCGAGTGTGTATGAATGTGGATCTGCATTCTGCCATTTTTACTGTTCCAGATTCTCCAGTAATTCCTTGGGTGAAATTGAACACTACAGGTTTTGGTGGTAGAACAGTGAGATCTAGAGATGGGCACAAACTGCCAGATTAGCAGTTCACCCTGGTTTGTTTACTGCTGTAACCGGTGTACAGTGGTTCAGCACTTGAAGGCTTCCAGTGGGTGCCTACTCAGAGGCAGTGGCCTGGCTTCCCTGCTGCTTCTGAGTGGGCACCCAGCAGAGGGGGCTAGTGGGCCAGATGGCCAAACACCTGTTGCATTGGTAAATCAACCAGGATGAACCACTGAACCGGTGGTTCCTGCCCATCCCCTGATTGTTCAGAGATTCCGCCCCCCCCCCCCCCAAGTCATTTCCCTCCCTTTCCAAAGCTGGCTATTTAAAAGTGGAACGTCTTACGGTTTACAGTAGATGGCTGCCAGTTTCTCTGCATCCACCACTGCACGGGATCAATTGAGGGGGTAATGTTTGTGAAGGTTCTCAGTCATCCAGGTGAGTTTATCTGGAACTTGAGTCATGGCAGCTGGACTTTTTGTCTTGAGAGATCTCTCAAGAAAAGAAGTCCAGTTGCCATAACTCAACTTCCAGATCAGTGAGGCCAGTGCTAACACCATTAACCTAGAAGGTAACCACCAGTGTGGGCTCTTGAGAGGTGGTGGTTTCTAGTCCCGTTCCCACAATTTCCTTCTTGCCTATTAAGAAAACATCTTAACAGGTTTTTCTTGAAAGCAAGAAAAAAACTGTCAGCAGGCCTAAGGGGATTAACAGCCTGTTCCAAAATCTCTCTCCATTGCCTCTGTTTGGAAACCTTATTCCTACCCCATACAAGGACTAGAAAAAAAAATAACTCTTCCATTAAGAACCTGGTGGGATTTAATAAGGGCAAGTATAAGGAGGGTATGTTCCTCTTTTCATTCTAGCCTTTGCCTACACTCCAGACATCTGGTGCAGAGCTGGACTTTCAGTGGCTTAAACTAGTTGAAGAAGGAAGGAGAAAACATCCCAGCATGCCAGGGCTGGAACATTTTATTTATTATTTGCTTATTTCAAGGCAACCCACTGTAGAAAAATTAAGAAATTTAAACACACTTGATAAACATAACATTTAAAAAGCAATTAAACATACATTAAGATTTTGAAAAGAAGCAGGAAAACAATTCAAACAGCTTTACTAGATGATTGACTGCCCGGTTGCACTGTATGGCACAGAGTAAGGGGGCAGCAGCAATAGGTGTAATGCCATGGAAATGCAAGTGCTCTGTTGGATATCAGGTACCTCTCTACTCGACCATGTCACAAATGATACTACCTGACAGCAACTAGGTGTGATATCAATAAAAGAGAAGATGGGAGAAATCTGGTGTGAATATGTTCTCAGAGAAGCACCGTCCATTGTTGTCCAAACTGTGTACCACCTGGAAATCGATGGCTGGAGGCCACATGGGCAACCGAAACAGAGATGATGTGTCACTGTCAAGAAGGACATGCAAATAGTCGCCATATACCCTGAAGACATGGCCGATTGGGCAAAGTGGCATTGTAGTATCTGAAAAGTGGACCCCACACCTGGGGAAAACACTAGGATGAAAAAGAAGATTTCTGAGAAAACTTATCAAAGGCTTGCGTGAAGACCAAGTCTTTGCCTGATGAGAGAAGCACAAGATGAAGGGATTCCCTAAAAGATTTAAAAACAACAACAACAATAAGGCTTTGTAGCATCAGAGGGGGATGTGTTCTCCTGCCTCTCGGCCGATTTGTGGTATGAGCAACTGAAATACGGCCCCTGGGCGTATGGATGGGTGCTTGCCAATTCTCTCTGGGTGAATGCTAGCATCATCATTCTGCTCTTCTGCCCCCTTTGCCATTGCTTCATTGTCCGTTGCTTCATTGGGCAGCAGCACAAGTCAGCACTTGAGACCTCTTCCATCATTCAACGAGGCTGCATCCTTGAAAGGACAAAAGTAACACAAGTGGCATTGACACTTTACAAAAAAGAAGTGTCACATATTTATGTAATGCATTTAGATATTTGCATTTGGAAGAGCAGGCTGATTGTTGTTTGTAATGAGGCCATTTCTGAGCATTGGGTGTCCCTGATCTTCGGAGCACTGACAGTTCAGTTGAGTACCTTTAGCACCTTCACACAGAAGAACCACATTTTCAAGGGAAACAAAACAACTCTGTCATTTAAAAAAAAAAAAGGCCTGGCATTTTTCATTCCAGATGGTTTGGATCACATCTTCCATCTGCCTGAAGATCCCCTTCCTGTTCTCAATCATAAGAACTCTGAAATGATGTCCTGTTGCCTGCAGTTCCAAAACGCTGTACAGACATTTGTGGACAATCCAGAAAAGTCCAGAATGGTTTACTTTGGAGGACAGGAATTACGTATGGGTGCCTGTCCCCAGATTTACTTTAATCCCGGGTTTAACTTCTGGTGAATGTTTGGTGTTCAGACATGATGAAGTGGTAGGGGAAAGAATTGTGGCATTGCAGAAAGAGGAAATGCTACAAACAGTTAGGAAAAAAAACTGAATGAAACATCTAGAACCACACAAAACACTCAATATGTGTTCTGTTTTACCAGCACATTCTCCCTACTTGCTCCTCCAGATTCTGCGGGATCAATTAAATTTGATTGCTAATGTTCCAAGTGTGCCAATATCTTTAAAGGTCTGTTCCCTTGAAACAGGTGTGAATTCTGTTATTTCTAAACAAAAATACATGGGGATGATCAAATCTAGGCCTGCAATTTGAGTGTGCCCACATGGTTTAGATTGCTAGAGACTGTGTACTAAGATATTTCAAGATGGGAACAAGTGGTGCTTAACTCTCTCTTCCCTGATTACTTCAATCAATATGAGCTTTTCAAGCAAACCTGACACTTCATCTCAGACTTTTAACCTTTTGTTCAGATTCTCTCTCTCTCTCTCTCTCTCTTGTTGAGTTTAAAATATATTAAGGATCACCTTGCTGGTTGCTGAATGTTATTTTAATCCCAAAATGACTGTTGTTGAATTTATTTGTTATTCAAGGGTTGTCATTAGTTTATACATTATTGTTCGGAGGAGCTTCCTGAAAGTAATTTCTGCTGCAGCTGCAATTTCTTAAAGGGAACTTTTTTTGTTTCTTGTTTTTTCCCCAAAAGTGACCAATATGGATTCTAAATTTCATTGAACATTTTTTTTGTAACTTGGAATGCTAAAATGTGCTAGATTGAATGGCAGAACAATCCTTCAGTCCACGATGCACTTGGCTTAAAACAAAAAACAATCAAACAAAACCCACAGGAGAAAACAAGAAAAGAAGCAACAGGCACAACCTAACACTCACACCCCACCCTGATTTATGTACTTTTCTCACCCTACCCTCCCACTGCTATAAAAGTAACTTAAAAGTTACTATTAAAATGGAAAAGGAGTGAAGCTATCTGAAGGCCAGAATCCTATTGGATACCTGCCCTGCCATGAGTGTAATGGCATACATCAAAATGGGAAAGTGTTGTAAATTGATGAGTTATCACTTGTATTCCTGGTTGTGTAGCTTGAAAATTTCATCTCTCTCCCTTATTCTGGACCACTGTTTGAAACTGACGGGGAGGGAATGATCTTTTCTCCAAACCTAGCTTCGCTGGGCTTGTTTTCCTGTTCCTCTGCCACTCTGAGTGTGATCTTTGAGCTGCAAATGTGCCACTCGTTCTGAAGCTGGCACTGGGAGCAATAAAGATATAATGAAAGTTTGAGGCACTTTATCCTCTCGGTTGAAGCACTTACAAAAAACAAGCACTTCAAATGAGTTATGGTGGGGGGCGAAGCCTGCCCCCTCCCCTGTCTCACGTCCCTGGCTTTCTGCCCTGAAATGATGCTGCCTTGGAGGTTTAGAGATCTCCTCACCCCCCCACCCCGGACATCTCCCTCCCTTTCCAAAGCTGGCTTTTTAAAAGTGGAAAGAAGTCTTGCACTTTATAGTAGATGGCTGCCAGTTTTTCTGCATGGGATTAATGGAGGGGTAATGTCTGTGAAGATTCTCCGTCATTCAGGTGAATTTATCTGGAAGTTGAGTCATGACAACTGGACTTTTTGTCTTGAGCGATCTCTCAAGAAAAGAAGTCCAGTTGCCATGACTCAACTTCCAGATCAGTGAGGGCAATACACACACCATTTACCTAGAAGGTAACCACCAGTGTGGGCTTTGAGAGATGTTGGTTTCTAGTCCCGTTCCCACAATTTCCTTCTTGCCTGTTAAGAAAACACCTTAACAGGTTTTTCTTGAAAGAAAAAAAACTGTCAGCAGGCCTTAAGGCAATGACAGCCTGTTCCAAAATCTCTCTCCACTGCCTCTGTTTGGAAACCTGATTCCTACCCCATACGAGGAATTGGGGGGGGGGGCTCTTCCATTAAGAACCTCCCTGGTTCAGAGCTGTGTTTGCTCATTGGTTTCCATAAGAATTCAGATCCATAGAGCTGTTGGGATATGCTTTACCATAGACTTCCAAAGTCTCAAGCTCATAATAGGTCCACAGATGAAGCCCAGCTCTTTTCAGAGTTGCAAATATGAGGGTGTCTTTCCTTTGTCCTTTATTTTTACTCTTAGGAAACATTACAAAGACTTCATATTAGAGAGAGCTTGGAAGTAGCACGTTGACAAGTTACAAGGTTCAGCGCTAAACACGGGGAGGTTTTGATTTGCTTTCAGACAGCCACATCTATGCTATTACGTTCTTAGACAATTTTCATTCATTTTATTCATTCAAACTATTTTTGCCCTACCTTTCTATTGGAGAAAAAGGAGACAAGGTAACCAGAAAGACAATATTTGAAAACTAAAAAAAAAAAGTAAGTATAGAAATATTTGAAAGGAAATATGCTAAACACATTGTTTACTGCATTAAAACAGTAACCAAAACACATTCAATGTAGTAAGGTACAAACAGTCCATTTAAAAACCTCACTCAGGCAGCAGCCAGTCACTCAGGGAAAAGCCTGTCTGAAGAGAAAGGTTTTCATCTGCTTACAGAAGTACAGAAAAGATGAGACCAGCCTGGTCTCTAGTGGGAAGGAGTTCCAGGGTCTGTAAGCAGGAACAGAGATGACCTTCTCCCATGAGCCCCCAAAACTTTACCAGTTCCCCCTTTAAGCATATCAGTCACTTTAAAGAATGGATGGATGGCAAACATGAACTGAAAGTCCAGTTAGATAGAGCCATCATTGCAAATGGGGAATAACAGGGTTAGGGTGAGTGTTAGGTACACATATCGCCTGATTTAACTGGAAGGTCTTATCGGGGACAATACAGTAGAACCTGATTTAATCTAAAAATCCAAGTCAGGTTGGAAAATGATGATGAAAAAAGCAAGTGACTAAGATTTTTTCTCTCTGAAGAGCATGATATTTAGATATGAGATAGACTATTTAGAGGGAAGGAAATTTGAGTTCAGGAGGCTTAAACACTTAGCATTTTTAAAATGTGAGGAGTAGGTTGAAGTAATTTGAGCCTCATCTGGTTCAATTTGTGCTGCCAACACAAATGAAGGTCAGTTGGGCCTAGAATTGGATTGGACTAGTCTGCTTGGATATAGAACCAAGTACCAATTGGTCCAAACTGAGCTGATTCAGTTCAAAATGCAGGATTTGTTCCAGATCTTGTGCTCAGGCCTAGTGAGAGGTGATGGGAGCTGAGTTCCAATAACAGCTGAAAGAAAACACCTTCCATGACTTTGTTTTTTAAAACTACAAGGTACTGTACAGGTTTCAAATACAGTAAGAACCCCTTTATCCATGGGGGATTGGTTCTGGTGCCCACTGTGGATACTGAACTCTGTGGATAATAGTGAATGATAAATATTTAATGCAGCAAAAACCTGTTTTATGAGCATAATCCATTCCGGAAACATGCTTGTTAACCAAAACACTCTTATATCAAAGCAAATTTCCCCATAAGAAATACTGGAAACTCAGATGATTTCTTCTGGAGTCCCATAGACCGCATACACAAAATGTCCAAACTCTGAAAAGACACTGGCTAGAAGTCCATGTACACACCATGGTTTAGGTGCCTGGCTGCGGAATCTGTTCTCTTTGGGAATAACAACTGGATTTTATGCTGTGTTTTAATGTGACAATAATAAAGTACAATTTGTAGTGGCATACACACTTGAATAGCTGCCCCATGACTAGAAATGGTTTGAAAAATAAGAAAGGATATTGAAAACATATTCAATAAAAATATATATAAAAAATAAAACAAACCCCTGATCTGCACTCTCCTTTCAAAACCTTCATGGCTGGTGAAAGGGAGACCTCCATTCCTCCCTCCTCCCTGTGCTTTGAAGGCTTACCTGAGATGGAACATTCCAGACAAACCGCAATCCAGCAGGGAGAGAGAGGGAGGGAGGGAGGGAGAGAACCATTGGCTCACGTGCAATCATATGACCTGATCCAGGGCTTGTGTTCCAAAACACTGCTTGTTGATCGAGGTAAAATTTAGAAAAAAAATGTTTGCTTGTCTTACAAAACACTGTTAAACCAAGGTACTTGTAAACTAAGGTATTACTATATTATGAAAAACCCAGAAAATATTTTAAAATGCTTTACTAGAACTGATAAGTAGATATAGCATGCTAGGAACAGCTTTTTGACTACTGTAGGACCCCCATATCCATGGTCTGAAATGTTATACAGTAATACCTCATATGATGAATGCCCCTTAAGACAAAAAATTCATAAGACAAATGAAATGTCCGGAAATAGGAAAACCTCGTAAGACAAATTTTCCTATGGGATATCAGTAGATATAACATGCTAAGACAAATTTAATTTGTTCTATGGGTCAATTTGTCCTACAAAAAATTCATCCTACAAAACACAGTTTAATGCAGTTTCCCATAGGAATGCATTGAATTCGTCTTGCAAAGCATCCCGCAGGAAAATTCGTCTTACGGGGTTTTTCTATTTCCGGAGATTTCATTCATATTATGATTTTTTTTGTCTTAAGGGGCATTCGTCATATAAGGTATTACTGTATAACATGTCAAACCACAGATATGGCGATCCTACTGTAGTCCCAAAACTTTGGAACAGATTACACCTCCCATCACTCCACAGTTTCCATGCTGTCTCGGGGATTCTGGAACTTGTTGTCAAAAAAATGGCATCCCTAAGGTCTGTGTAAGATAATCTGTTTGTAAATCTAGAATTGCAGCTGGCACGTGGTGACCGACTCCCCTGTCCTGTACATTTTTTTCAGGTGTAAAGTTGAAGTGGCGGCACTCCCAAGCCAGCAACGAAGCCATTTGGAAGTGCCTCTGGAAAAGCCCCCTGGGTCTCTCATGATGATGATCACCGTCACTCCCTGCTCTGGGGTTTCCATCTCTGATTTGTGTGTTTGTCCCCTGGGAGACCCCAATGAGAGGAAACAAATTGTCCAGCGCTATGTAAGTTGCAAAGGATACCTCTTTAGTTCATTTTCAGGAAAATTGAGTGGGGAAATGTAGAGGGAAGAGAACTGAACAGTCCAAAGAGAATTGAAAAAAAAACAAGTCTGGATCCTAAGAATAAAAATTGTACCACATAACGTATAAATTGTCTGTATGGCTAGTCTCTGATTTTATAGGCAGTTTGTGTTTCATAACAGACAAAGAGTGTTTATACACGACCCCTAAGCTCCGCAGCAAATGGCTGCAAGCTCCGGAGCTTAAAAATGTTTCCCCACCAGCTCCGGAGCTAACAGAAAATTAATTGCGACCCCGCCCACCTAAGCGCGACCCAGCGCACCTTTCAAGTACCTGCTTGAAAGAGTGAAAAATTTTGATGCGCAGAGTGCGGGGCTCTCCTCGCTTCTTTTTGTTGTTTTTCATTTGCCTCCCGCCCCTTTAAGAGGAACCAGGAAGTAAACGGGGCTCGGAGCCATTTCCACCTGCAGTCGGAGGTAAGAGTTCATTCTTTTCTCCCTTTTTTCTCCCTTTTTTTCTCCCTCCCCTCACGCAGACAGAACAAGGAAGTGCGGAGGGGGTGGGAACGGAGGGAGAGCGACAAACCCTCAAGATCTCTGGTCCGAATTTAAGGAACCAGCGGATCTTAGGGGTCATGTAAAAAGGCCCAAAGTAAGGGAGAAAGACCCTTTATGCGTCATGTTTTGCCCAAATTTCTTGACACAGCTTTGCTGTTCCTGAGCGGCAGTTTGCTCTTAAAGGGCGTTTACTGAAACTGTAGTCTGCCCGATGCCTTTCAGTTGTGTTGCACTACAACCCCCATTGTCCTTCGCCAGCCTGAGTGTTGTTGGTTGGGCAAGACTTTTCTTAAACAAGAGACTCCATCCCTCTGGGGTTTGTAGACCTGCCCAAAAATAAACTGTGTTTGGGAGAAGCTTATTTGTACTCTCATGCAACTGTGCGTATGTGTGGACAGGTCTCTATTTTTCTGTTTGTTTCAGAGTTGTGGAAAGTGACTTTTCTGCCAGGCTGTTAATTTCCCTAATCTCCTTTCTAGATGTTCTAGTTCAAAGGAACAGCTTTTACAGCCTTAGGTCTGCTTCTTTATTGCAACTGATGAAGGATTAGAATGTGCCGGTCCCTTACTCAGCTCCCCCTTTTGGGATGCAATCTTGGAAAAGCCTGTTTTGGGGTGACCAGTGCACTGTGGGATACTGCACCCCCAAGGAGAAAGTGGACCCTTGGTACCCCTGGGGAATCTTTGCCCTGCCTGCATGCTTTATGGAAGGCTTCACTTTTTGAACAGAGAGGGGGTCGAGCATCGCCTCTCTCCCATGTTGTCGAGCAGGGCCAGTAGTAGGGAGAAGGATGCTTTACCCCATCAGAGGATGACACAACCCACAATGCTGATGGTATGTTTAGGGTGTTACGTTGTGTTTTTCTGCCACAGGACCCATAAGGGAGAAGCATCTTTGATGAGGTTCTTCATTACATTGAAGGGGGTGCTTTCAAATGATCCTAGATGTTTCATAGTACTGTAATAGGACTATCACTAATATGCATGGTTTTTGATGGTCTTGCATGAAAATGAGGTTAAACGAACCTTCTCTGCTCACTTGGAGCTCATTGTTGTTTGCATAATTATGTTATAAACTGCCCAGAGAGAGCTCCAAACACTGTGGATATAATTTGAAACAAATTAATTTGTTGCAGTTTTAAAATTAAATAAAATTAAATTATTTTAATACAGTTTTTCATTTTTTAAATAAAAGTTTTAATAAAAGTTTTATAAATATTTATAAAAGATTTTAAAAATTAAAATAGCTGATGAAGCTGCTCGGATGGGTTGCAAAACATTTCGATCCCATAAGAAAAGAAATCCAGTTGCCATGACTCAACTTCCAGATACTGGTATTTTTAATATCCTGTCCTGCTATGGTAGAATATGTGTATTCTAAATAAACAAGTCAGAAAATCACGCAAAAGTTAAGTTAAACATGAATTTTGTCTCCTTATCGAGCTAATAAAGGTGTAAAACAGAATCCATATTTCTATATATTTCTCCTTTGTCTCACTTGAAGCAAAACCAGTTGAGGAGCCATATAGCCATCACAAAAACCAAATACAAAAGTAGAACAGGTGATATCTTTAGGCTACTAGAAAAATACGGTAACAAAAAGTTGCTAATATTTCAAGGGCAAAACCCTCTTCCTCAGAGCTGTAGCAACAGTTTAAAACATGGCAAAAGATGGAGTTGCCAGGAGTTATTTCTTAGATGTAAAGTCCTTGGCAAGATGGAAAATATGCCAGGTATTTTCTCAGTTGAGGCCCGTAGATGTTCTAAGGCTCCATCTGATGTAAAGGGTAGTGTTTTTATTGTCCCAGTCCTTCAAACAACATGTCATGGCTCACGTACACACTTTCATACCCCCTCTCCATGTGGCTCTTCGAGGCTAATGGCCCCTTCTTGGCCAGGGAAGGGTGGGTGCAGAAGACCCATGCATTTCATTTGGGGCTTGGAATAATATTTAGAAAAGTCCACTAATTGGATCAAATAAAAAGGAAAGAAATTGCCTAGTGGCTGCAGTCTTGGGTCTCCATTGATGGTCCATTTGGCTCCTTCTTGGTATGTGTGTGTGTGTGGGGGGGGTCATTTTTGATATCTCAGTATTTCTTTAGTCTCATTGCACCTTTTTTTTCCTTCCAGTGTATGAAGAACTCATTCTACAACCTGAGCGACATTGGCTTTTTGCAAGTCAAAGTTTTAAAAGCTGTCAGTCTGTTAGCGGCAGATTTTTCAGGTATAAAATGCTGCTTCTCTCAATTTATTTGTCTTTCAGTATGCGCAACTCACCAGAATTAAAATGGGAACCAAGTCAAGCTTTTTCTTTTTATTATGAAAAACAGTATAATAGAATACAGGCATAAAAGTGATGTATGTACACCGCTTGCATAAGGTGGAGTCTATCAAATCAGAGTCATACATTTTACCTGTTACCCGACTAAGTTGCTCTGTGTTATGCAAAATACAAGACCCTGAAATTGGTCTTTCTACATTATAATAAAGGTAGATTATTTCTGAATGAATATATATTTTATGCATCTTTGCTTTGCCCAAAATAACTTGTATGTGGTACTTAGGAAAACCCTATTCAAAAGCAGGAGACAGATTTTTTTACAAGCTAATTTACAGCTGTGAATTACACATGTCACTATCTTCCTGTGTTCATGGTTCCTATGCAACATGTGGAGCAGAGGGATCTCTCTACTTACTTAGAAGCTTACTTACCAGTAAGTGGTTCTTGATCTTAATCATCCACTGATCACCAGGGACTGCTATCTCTGTTGTGTTGGGTTGTGGGCGATATGCTTGTAGCTGGGGGGTTAGTCGGATAAGAAGAACTCAGGCCAGGCAATTAACGCCTGTCCCCCGTTCTGAACTCCCAGCTCACTGCCACGTATCTCGGAGCCATCCCGCCAGTGCCTCCGGCCTGTCCTGCCTCCTGATGAATGACAGGTCGGTCCATAATAAGATGCCTATCCTTTATGATGCCATCTGGGATGGGAAGGCCGGCCTGGCCTGCATCCCCGAGAGCTGGGGGGGGGAGCAGAGGGGGGAGCTTTGCTCGCCCAGCTATGCCCCCCTGGGTTTCAGGTTCAGGGCATAGGCAGGTCGGAGGGTTGCAAGGGGGGCAGGACCGCCATTGTCTATAGGGAATCTCTTTTTGTCAGCAGAGCCTCGACGTTGGTAAGTCCGGGGCTTGAATGCCTTCATCTATTGGTGGGACAGCGGGACAGATTTGGCATTGTGCTTGGTTACTGTGCTCCCCGCAACCCAGCACAATCCCTACCAGAGCTCACAGAATTCATCGTGACTGCACTGTTGAGGTCCCCCCCCCCGCCTTCTGGTGGTAGGGGACTTCAATGTGCATGCTGGCGATGAGCTTTCCGGCACGGCTCTGGAATTCATGGAGTCCATGGCCTCCATGAACCTGACCCAGCATGTTGTATGCCCCACCCATAGATCTGGGCACACCCTGGACCTGGTGTTTACCTCCACGTTGGAGGATTCTAGTCTGAGGGTAGGGGACATTGTCTCCCTGCCTGTGTCATGGTCAGACCATCATCTGCTGGCTTTTTCCCTATTGATTGCTGCCCCGCCACACAGGGAACTTCAGCCATCTGTTTGACTTCTGGACCCTGCTCGGTTTCGGGAGGTCTTCGGGGAGCTTCTTGGCGGTTTGGCTAACGATCTGGCCGAAGCCGTGGTGGACCAATGGTTTGATGATGTCTCCCGGGCTGTCGACCGGATTACCCCTAGGTGCCTTCTCTGTTGCAGAGCTCGCTCTTCGCCGTGGTACACAGCGGAGTTGAGAGCTATGAAGCAAGAGCAGAGAAGGCTGGAGAGCAGCTGGAGGACGGACCGGACGGCGCTTAATAAGGCTGCAGTTGCAATCCAGACTAGGCGCTATACTCGGGTGATCAGTGAGGCTAAAACATCCTATTACTCCCAGAGAATTAGTGAGGCCTCGAACCGCCAAGTGGAACTATTCCGCGTGGTTCGCGACCTCACTAATCCTGGTCTGGTAAGGCCTCCTCCCACTGAGTTCAGTAGTGAGATCTTTGCAGCCTTTTTTAGAACTAAGATAGAGGCCATCCATGCTGGTCTGCCCTACTCTGTCCCCGGCATCTCCTGACACTGCACCCCCTCGATTGGTTGAATTTGGGCCTGTCTCCTCGCTTGAGGCCTCCAGGGCCCTGGCCCATTGCCGGCCTGCGTCCTCCCCCTTTGATCCTTGCCCATCTTGGCTTATAACAACTGCCGGAGGGAGGATGCCTGAGTGGGCTTCTGTTATTTCCACTGCCTCCTTCAGGGAAGGGATTTTTCCCTCTCGCCTGAAGGAGACAGTGG
>JAHTLZ010000102.1:2086915-2098239 GCA_023846285.1 Phrynocephalus versicolor
ATAAATAAATAAATAAATAAATAAATAAATAAATAAATAAATAAATACTGGAATAATACTCACCTGTCCTGTAGCTAGTGAAGTGTAGTAGGTCATAGAATCATAGAATCATAGAATTGGAAGAGACCTCAAGGGCCATCTAGTCCAACCCCCCTGCCATGCAGGAACCCCATCACAATATTTCCAACAGATGGCCATTCAGCCTCTGCTTAAAAACCTCCAAAGAAGGAGACTCCACCACCATCCATGGCAGCATATTCCACTGCCGAACAGCTCTAACCATCAGGAAGTTCTTCCTAATGTTCAAATGGAATATCTTTTCCTGTAGTTTGAAACCATTGCCCCAAGTCCTAGTCTCCGAAGCCATGGAGAACAAACCTGTTCCCTCTTCAATATGACATCCTTTCAAATATTTAACATAGCTATCATAATCCCTCTCAGTCTTTTAAAGGCTAAACATTCCCAGTTCCCTAAGCCATCCTCATAAGACATTTCTTCCAGTCCTTCAGCCATCCTGGTTGCCCTCCTCTGCACCCGCTCAAGATTGTCAACATCCTTTTAAAATTGAGGCACACAGAACTGGACACACTACTCCAGATGGAATTTGATTAGGATTTAGGAGACTTCAGATTCCTGCTCAGCCATGTAATTTCATGAGGGAAAGGGTTCAACTTGAGATGGACTCAAAGCAACTTGTTAGCAGTGCATAGGAACAACACAGGTCAGTCCTAAGCAGCTGATCAGGAGCTATATTTATATATATTTGAAACAGGAAGATGGTGGTTTTGGGCAGCCTTTTTTAACAGGGGCCCTGGCACATTTGTAGAGGACCCACCAACAGGGAACGATACTTCATACAGCACCATATAAGTTTTGGTGTGAGATTTATACAACCCTGATTTGGCCTTTATTTCTTTCATATGTATTCTGTTTGGGGGGGGGGGGGTCATTTCTGAAAAGACAGTGGGAAGACTGGAAGAAGTAGGATCCTATGGTGATTTTCAGGGGGAAAATCAATCTATTTTTCCTCACTTATTACATACTTGAAAAGTAAATATTATATTTCTGGGTTTTCTTCCAGGCAAAAGTGATCCTTTCTGCATTCTGGAGCTTGGGAATGACAGGCTTCAGAGTTATACCATTTATAAAAACCTCAATCCAGAGTGGAACCAGGTCTTCACTTTGTAAGTGGATTTCTAACTGCTTTCTGAAGTTGACCTATATTGTTAGGTCTGTATTGGAACTTGTAACACGTAAGGTGGGGTCTAGACCTACCCCTCAGTACCCAGGCACGCACACGTACACACACACACACACACACACACACACACACACACACAGAGAGAGAGAGAGAGAGAGAGAGAGAGAGAGAGAGAGAGAGAGAGAGAGAGAGAGAGCTCAATACTGTTGGCATAATTTTACCTGTGGAAGAGTGATGGCTTGAACACCAAGGAGGAATTTGCACCAATTAAATCAGTGGTTCTCAACCTGTGGATCCCCAGATGTTCCTGGACTGCAACTCCCAGAAATCCTGGCCAGCTCATCTAGTGATGAAGACTTCTGGGAGTTGCAGTCCAGGAACAACCGGGGACTCACAGGTGGAGACCACTGAATTAAATGATATTATAATAAACCCATCACCCTTGAAAGTACAACAGAATTATGGGCTTTGTTTCAAGCTCATAAGGCTTTTCGTAACTTGTGCCTGTGAACGTACCCCCCCCCAAAAAAAAATTGGCAAAAAGTTAGGATCAGTGTAATTAGACCCGAAGGAAGGGAATTATATGCAAGATTAATATTCTAGTATGACCCGGGCTTGGTTAGTGAATATGTACGTTCAGCTCTTTGTGTACTAGACGAAGGGAGTATGCCCTCCTAATTCGTTTCTCTATGAATATCTCTCCAGCCCCATTAAAGACATCCATGACATTTTAGAAGTGACGGTGTTTGATGAAGATGGAGATAAGCCTCCTGATTTCCTCGGGAAAGTTGCCATTCCTTTACTGTCGGTGAGTTGGGTTGTTTTTTAAATCTTTTGCTCCGTGTATCATTCTAACCTTGATGGTTTCAAGGGGAAATGACTGTGTTGCCTTCCCTCCTGTAGTCATAACACGGTCGGAAAGACAAATCACCCTTTGTGATGTGTGTGTTTCAGTCAGTATTTATGACGGCCCTTTGTGTCGCAGGCAGGTAGCCTTTCAGTTGAAGGTGGAGATGCATTTCAGGAAGAAGAGAAAATCAGCCGTCGGGTGTCGGTTCATCAGTGTCACTGTGTGATTTCCCTTTGGAATATGATTTTGAGAGTTCCTCTTTTTCCCTTGACTTGCATACTTTCCCAAGTTTAGGAAGCAATAGGAAATTTTAAGATTATAGCTTATCTTCTACATAGTCTCATTATTAGTGGGTAATTGCTGGTGGTTTACAGTTGGAGACAGCTGCGGTATTTAAATAGAATGTACAAATATATTTTGATCAGATCATAAATAGAGATGCACGCAAACTGAACCACAAACCTCCTTGAACTTGGGCCAAATGGCTCTACACATGTCCCTACCTATCAGCTGAGCAGCAGGCATATGCCTAGAGGCAACAGTCCAACTCTGGAGTTAATTGGGCTCGCATGTGGTTCATGGATGACCACAAACCCCCAGAAAAATGAACTCGTTCATGGTTCATTTTTCTTGTTTGTTCAGGGTGTATGTGCTACCTGCTCCTGTCCTTTGTCACCTGCCCATCACCTTCCCACTACCCCATAAGTGTGGTGACAAACTTTCAGCACTCCACATGCTTTGGACTACAACTCCCACAGTCCTTTGCCCCTTGCAATACAGGCTTGGAATTCTGGGAGTTGTGGTCCAAAACATCTGGAGTGCCGAAGGTTCGCCACTACTGCCCTATCACCATCCTACTTGGTTCTATGGGCTGCTTTCTCTTCCTTATAGGTAGGTACAGGTGCAGAGATGTTGGGCCTGACTTCAAGAATGTTTGTGGTTCAATTTGTGCACATCTCTGTTCGTGATCTAGGTGAAGTATACTATTAAGTTCTCTTTAAATACTACAGCAGTCTCATCCTATAAACTAACAACAACAACCAACTAAGCAAGTCCTAAGAGTATGTAGAACAGGGGAAGGGAACCTTTGGCCTTCCAGATGTTTTGGAGTACAACTCCCACAGTCCTCTATCAATCACAATATAGGCTTAGGATTCTGAGTGTTGTAGTTCAATCTATCTGGAGGGCAAAAGGCTTCCATCCCCTGACATAAGAAGCTGAGTGGCGTCCGGTTTGGAACACCTCATCCCCAGGGAATGAGGTTGGAGAAGGTAGAGAATCACATAGAGATGACAGAGCAGGTATTAGTGCTGGGAGAATAATGGAATGTGATAGTTTGTCTACTGAAAATAAAAGCTGTGGGGGGGGGAGAACAAAGCAGCAGCTGTTGTTGCAGAACCCACTGTACAGGTGCTTCTTTGCCAATGCTCGAAGCCTCCGAGCAAAGATTGGAGAACTTGAACATTTGGCAGCTAGGGATAACATAGATATAATAGCCATAACAGAAACCTGGTGGAATGTGGAGAACCAGTGGGATACAGCAATCCCAGGCTATAAACTCTATAGAAGGGATAGAGAGGGGCGGGTTGGAGGGGGAGTGCCCATCTACATTAAAGAAGGGGTAAAATCCAGCAGAATGGAGATTGACAGAGGGTCGGACTCCACCATAGAATCACCGTGGGTTAAACTACCAGGTCCAAGGAGTGATGTGATAGTTGGAGTATTCTATTGTCCACCAGATCAAAAACTTGAGGGGGACCTTGAAATGAGGAGAGAAATCATGGAGGTGTGTAAGAGGGATTGGATAGTAATCATGGGGGATTTCAATTATCCCCACATTGACTGGGCCAATGCGAGCTCCGGGCGAGAAAGAGAAACCGGGTTTCTCGACCTGCTGAATGACTGTGCCTCAGAGCAACTTGTCATCAAGCCCACCCGAGATCAGGCAACTCTGGATCTAATACTGTGTGATACTCAGGGCCTGGTTAGGGATATGAATGTCACTGAGCCTCTGGGGAACAGTGAGCATGCTGCAATCTCCTTTGCCATGCTTGTTGGAGGAAGAGTGTCAACCAAATCAGACATAAAAACCCTTGATTTTCGAAGGGCAAACTTTCCTCAGATAAGGAAACTAGTTAGAAAGAAATTGAAGGGGAAGGTTAGAAGAATGCAATCTCTTCAGAGTGCATGGAGCCTGTTTAAAACAACGGTAATAGAGGCCCAGCACAAGTGCATACCACAAAGAAAGAAGAGCTCCTCTAAGTCCAAGAGGGTGCCAGCATGGTTAACAAGTGGAGTCAGAGAGGCTGTAAAGCGCAAGGAGAGGTCTTTCTGTAAATGGAAATCCTCCCCAAATGAGGAAAATAAAAAGGAACACAAACTCTGGCAAAAGAAATGTAAGAAGATGATAAGAGAGGCAAAGAAAGATTTTGAAGAACGCATGGCTAGCAATATAAAGGGTAATAATAAAAGCTTCTTTAAATATGTTAGAAGTAGAAAACCTGCCAGAGAACCAGTTGGCCCTCTGGATGGTGAGGGAGGAAAAGGGGAGGTTAAGGAGGACTTGGAAATTGCAGAGAATTTAAATGAGTTCTTTGCATCTGTTTTCACGACAGAAGACCTTGAGCAGATTCCGCTGCCTGAATGGCCCCTCTTGACTAAAGAATTAAATCAAATACAGGTTAAAAGAGAGGAGGTTTTAGGACTAATCGATAAATTGAAGATTAACAAGTCACCAGGCCCAGATGGCACCCACCCAAGGATCATTAGGGAACTGAGAAATGAAATTGCAGATCTCTTAACAGTAATATGCAACTTGTCTCTTAAAATGGCCACAGTGCCGGAGGACTGGAAGATAGCGGATGTCACACCAATTTTTTAAAAAGGAAGGAGGGGGGACCTGGGAAACTACAGGCCAGTTAGCCTTAAATCTGTCCCAGGGAAGATGGTGGAAAGCCTCATCCAAGAGAAAATCTTAAAACACATAGAAGAACAAACCTTGATGAGAGAAAATCAGCATGGCTTCTGTAAGGGTAAGTCTTGCCTGACAAATCTTTTAGAATTCTTTGAAAAGGTCAACAGGCATGTATATTTGGGTGAACCAGTGGATATAGTCTATCTGGATTTTCAGAAGGCTTTTGACACAGTCCTTCACCAAAGGCTGCTGAGAAAATTGAACAGTCAGGGGATAAGAGGGCAGGTCCTTTTATGGATTGAGAACTGGTTGAGATCCAGGAAAGAAAGAGTAGGTGTCAATGGGAAATTTTCACAATGGAGAGAAGTGAAAAACGGTGTGCCCCAGGGATCTCTCCTGGGACCGGTGTTTTTCAGTCTGTTCATAAATGACCTGGAGACAGGGATAAACAGTGAGGTGGCCAGGTTTGCAGATGACACAAAACTTTTCCATGTGGTAAAAACCAGAGAAGATTGTGAAGAGCTCCAGAAGGATCTCTCCAAACTGGGGGAATGGGGTGCGAAATGGCAAATGCGTTTTAATATAGCCAAATGTAAAGTAATGGATATTGGGGGGGCGGAATCAAAACTTTACCTATCAACTCATGGGCTCTGAGTTATCCTTGACAGATCAGGAAAGAGATCTTGGTGTGTTTGTGGACAGCTCCATGAAGGTGTCTCCCCAATGTGTGGCAGCGGTGAAGAAGGCCAATTCCATGCTAGGGATTATCAAAAAAGGGATTGACAATAAAACAGCCAACATTATAATGCCATTATACAAAACAATAGTAAGGCCCCACCTGGAGTACTGTGTACAATTCTGGTCACCGCATCTCAAGAAAGACATAGTGGAACTGGAAAAGGTGCAGAAGAGAGAGACTAAAATGATTACTGGGCTGGGGCACTTCCCTTATGAGGAAAGGCTAAAACATATGGGGCTCTTTAGTCTGGAAAAAGGCGCCTGAGGGGGGATATGATTGAGACGTACAAAATAATGCAGGGCATGAGTAAAGTGGATAGAGGGAAGCTCTTCTCCCTCTCACAGAATACCAGAACTAGGGGACATCCACTCAAATTGAGGGCTGGGAGAGTAAGAACAGACAAAAGAAAATATTTTTTCATCCAGCACATTGTTAGTCTGTGGAACTCTCTGTTACAGCTTGTGGTGATGGCATCTGACCTGGATGCCCTCAAAAGGGGACTGGACAGATTCCTGGAGGAAAAGTCCATCACATGTTACAAACCATGAGGGAGATGCGTAATCTCCAGGCTTAAAACCGGGGTACTTCAAGGGCCAGATGCAGGGGATTGGTATCAGGAGACAGATATCTAGTCTCATGCGCTCCCAAATGCATTTGTTGGAGCCACTGTGAGATACAGGAAGCTGGACTAGATGGGCCTTTGGCCTGATCCAGCATGGCTCTTCTTAGGTTCTTATGTTCTTAAAGCTGTAACCTTTAAGATTTTTTGTTCCTTTCTATAGTTTTTTCATTATTATGATGGACGCAAGGATTTCCCCAAATCTATGTGTCAGGAAGATGTTGTTGATGACTCAGCTATTAGCCAATAGGTGCTGCCATCTCCATAAACCCCTTTGTCTCAAGGTTGCAAAACCATGTTCATCCCCCAAGTTCAGCCTGGAGAGTGAATGCTATGTTTGCATGGATTTCAGTGAGGATGCTTTTAGTAATCCACGTTATTTTAGATTTTATCTGCCTCTCTACCTTGCTTTTCTTTCTTCTAAGCTCAGTCAGAGGGAGTTATTTCCAAAACATTACATGCAATGTGATAAAATCACCGCTTCTTATGATGCGTTTACCCTTTGTGAAGAGGTCTGCGGGTATTGAAGTCTTTCGAAGCCTTGCTAACCTGTTTCACACAGAGGATAGAGGGATGAAAATATGATCCAAATAAATACAATCAAATAAAAATCCATCTCTTGGTCACACCAGGTCTGGTTTCTTCTGATTCTCAAAACACTAAGAATCATGGGGGTCATTTAAAGATTTGTACATGTTTGTCATTTAGTAAGTTGCATGAAGTAAGATTCTGGGTTGATATAATGCATCTCTTGGGTCACTAGAAATTTACAAAGCCTTATTTTGATGTCTGCAGAAGCCTTTGTCAGGAGAAATATGAGGTTAAGGTCAGTAATCAAAGTTGGGTGAAAACCAATGGCTATTGCTCTTGAAAATACATTGCTAGCAATGCAAAATAGAGTCTGCAAGTTCACTTGGAGATCAAGGAGTTGTTTATTAATTTCTGCTTGCTTGTTTATCTCCAGAAATGAGCAATAGAGACTGTTGCCTTGGGTGAGGCACACAAACCTCTTGGTAGGCTTAAAGAAGGGGGGAAAAGATGGAGCAAAATAGCCCTCTTTAAATTTAGCAAAAAAGAGAGAACAAAGTTCAGTGCCACACCAAACTGGCTGTTGTTCCTGGTGGATGGAGGTAGTGGCATTTTCACTAATGTGCAGTCTGATGCAGAACTTTATGTCCCAGCTGGGTGGTCATGTTATTTCCAAACCAAACAGAAGACTTAGCTCTGTGGCTCCTGCTTTCCTCCATGTTTTTTCCTGCTCAAATCAGTGTTTTCTATCACTCTGGCCCATGACTGAAGCAGGATATCCCTGCTTCAGTCATGGATGCAGGGTGCTTTGAACTGTGTCATTTTCTGGACCATCAGCCTTCTCTGTGGGTTTTAGATGCCATTTGGATCCATAGTCTGATGTCCGATGTCCTTTCCATTGGAGTCTCCTTTTCAGTTTTCTGAATCGTTCTCAAAGCCTGTGTTGTGTGACGGACCGTTTGATGTTTACAGGGAAGGAACAACTCCTTAACATCTTTTATTCAATTTTTGATGGCTCTGTTAATTTCTCCCCGAGTCCTCGTATCCTCACTGTTACTGGACGGGAGTGGTGTGAGCAGCTGGTCTCCTGGAGAGCCAGCGCCTGCCAAATGGTCTATGTGAGGAGCAGCCGGCTGTGTGGGATGACAGTGAGAAGATGTTAGACTTCAATTCCCCCATCTCTTCATTTTATAGACATTTGTCAAGAGGGTCCCTCAGGAATCATGTAAAGAGGCAGGCAGTGTAGGAGGCGGGAGGGAGGAGAAGCGAATGTGTGGTGAAAGGGAAGTCCTAACACGGTTCTGTCAGGCTCCTTTTTCTAGGGTTTATCAAACATACAACTCTTTCCTTTCAGAGAAAACACTTTATGTGTCACACACACATACACACAAACACATGAGTGACTAACAAAAGTATTTAAGAAAAACATTTCATCTTCTGCCTCTTGGAGTTTTACAACCTCACATGCTATCTGGAGAAGGTGTGGCTGGGTTGGACCTTTTCTGGGTGGAGGTGACTGTCAATCAACTCAGTACTAACCAATTGTTTCCTTGTGCCTCTGAATTAAACGACAGCCCCGCCCACTCTGTGTCTTTTCCTCTCTCAAGGGCTGTTGAAGTCTGTTACTGAAAGCAGTCAGGTTTGTCAGTTTGATGTTGATCTGTAAACTAATGAAACATTTTAATTCTCCTGTTACTCATGCCCCAGAATACCAGTTATAGGAAAAAAGTGGACCACTCTGGGGAAAGTAGACCTATTTTGCCCTGCAAATCCCTGAACCTTTGCAGAACAGCTAGAGGAATTTAACCAAACATTCAAAACTCTGCAACACTGCCTTCTTCAATTGCTCTCCTAAAAGTGGGCTCTTTCCCAGATGATGTGGATAGAACCTAGAGGACAGGTTATTCCAAAGCAAATGAATGATGTTATTTGTTGTTCTTCGGGGCTAGGCTTTGAAGTGTTAAGGGAGCTAATCTTTTAAGCCAGCTGTTTTCTCCCTTTCCCAATGTCCTAGAATGTGGTGGAACTTCTCATCCAACCAAAAGACAAGTCATGTCCTCTGGGACACCCCATGCTTTTGGCAGACTGAACAAAGAAGGCAGAATTCTGGAATGTTTTGCTTAAATACTCCTGTTTGTCAATCAATCTTTTAAGTGTATGCTGTGTTACACAGTTTGGTAAGGATGTGAACTTCCATCTCTCAAGACAGAGGTCCTTGTTCTGACCAGTATATCCCACAGGCTTTGACTCAAATCCATGTGTACTAAAATGTGTGCTCAATTCTAAAGAGAGAAGGCCTAAAAACAGTGCTTGGTGTCCGACCACAAGTGTTATATACCAAAAAGCTGCCAGGGCTGTCTCCAGTATCTCTCATTAAATGAACTTCGGGTACGCATGGTAAGGAAAAATCTCGGAGGGATGCTGGCTTCTCAGGGGGAAAGCATGGAGACAAATTGAATTTGATCTGCCTAGTAAATGGGGAAAATTGATCAGGTTTCGTGCATACTCATCCCATGCTGAATCCCATACAATTTCCTGGGGGGGAAAACCCTTTGGAAGTATTTGGGTATCAGATCTAAAAAGTAGCTTTGTAGTTGTTGGTTATGTTGCTTAATATCAAAACAGTAACTAGCTCTAGTTCCTGCCAAGGTCTGGGGAAAAGGTTACACAGCACAGACAATTTCCTGCAGCAACAAAAAATTGCATTAAATCCAGTGGCGTTCACAACCTGAGTAGGCAAGTAGAGATCAATTCCTTGAAGCCCCTTAAAATTGGCTGATTGTCGACTATATGCCTTCACACCACCCATCTCTCCCGTTCCAATTTTGCTGACTATTGAACAGCAGAAAAAAGTGCTGAGAGATCCAAAATGTCTGCACTGTTGTTAATAAAGTGCTACTGAGCTGTGGCTTTCATTTTTGTTTTCATTTTTGGCCAGGACCCCTCTCTGTGCTTTTAAAGACCCAGTTTCCAAAATGGACAACTCAGAGGTTTTCCCTTCTGTCTGCCAGTCAAACAGAACTTGCCTTAGCAACAAGGTCTATGGCCAAGCTGTGGCCTTGCCTGCTTGCCTTGTCCCCTGCCTTGCCTTTCCATTCTAGCTGTGGCATTCTTGTCTGCCTAGCTCCTGACCTTACACTCCAGCCTCTGTAAGTGTGGTGGGCTGAGCCCTGGTGCCCTCATTGGCAGCCAAAGGCTGCCTGGAGAATCTGGGCTGTGACAGGCAGAAAGGGAGGTGCCTGCAGAAGCCTGTGTCTCTTTGCTTGACAAACTGGAAATCCAAACTACCGCTGCCTCAGATCCAACAAACTCCAGTGCAGCCTGCCTCTTTCCTATTTTATATCTAAAAAAATGCTTTTGCAAGATCCATCTCACTGTAAACTTTTGAGCCTGATCAAGTGGTTGGCCCTGATTTACCAAAGCTAGCAGATCGTATTACTACAATTATGATTTTAGTTGTTTATAAAGGCAGCACCTACTCTTGCACTGGTCCTTTGTAGTGACCACACGTATTTCCCTGACAAGGGAAGGAGAGGGATGAATATACTTTCAGGACTAAAACGTTTTGCAGGAGCTGTGCCTGTCTCCCAAAGACTCTATTCCACCTCGGTGATCAAAATGAAAACCCGTTGCCTCAGGCCTTTTGCTGTGATCTCTCCCTCCCCCCTTAAACACTTTAGCACATCCACTGATGGGCTTGAGTTTCCTTTGTACGGTGTTGGCAACAGGCTGGCATCTGAAGCATTCTTAAGAAATGCAAAAAGTAGGGGAGGCACCAAAGGGGGGGGGGAATCCCATTTCTCTTTTCAACAAGAGCAATGAAAAGACAGTCTCTTCCCTGTGTCTGTGAGGTCCTGTACTTTATCAATCTCTGACTTTTCCTATTTCATTAAAATTCTCACGAAGACAGTTGGGCTGCTCCTTTAATTGAGTTAGCATTGGCTATCCATAGCATGGCTGTACCCTCTCACATCCCTTTTGCCTGTTATGTATCTGTGGCTCAGCAAATATATCCATTAGCCCTTAAGAAACCTGGCGTGCAGTCAGATGAGATCTGGCATCCCCCCCCCCCCAGAGCTGTTAGGCTGCAGTATTGAGTACCGCTTCAGCGTCCCCATATCACTGGGGCTTGGCTTTTCAAATATTCAAACGAGGGCCCTGTGCTTCGTTTGGCTCAGCTCTGTTTCACTGGTTGTGCTTCCTGGAGAATTCTGGGAGCTGTAGTGCAAAATCACACATATGTGGGTTAGGGTTAGGGTTAGGATTAGGTTTAGGATTAGGGTTGGTGGGCTTTTAATGCCCTCTCTGGCACATCCAGAAGTCTCAGCAAAACCTGGCCATGCGATTGGTGGAATGGCTCCAAAAATTTGCATGGTCCCGTCCCATGGCCAGCCCATCATTGCGCGTGCGCAGGTGTAAAAAAATAAAAATAAAATAAAATAAAATCAATGGAGACGTTTTGTTGCAAGAAAA
>JAHTLZ010000102.1:2098279-2109044 GCA_023846285.1 Phrynocephalus versicolor
CTGGCACATCCGCATCAAGATTTTTCACCATGGGAGAGCAGGTACATGAAAAGTGCACTGGGATGCGCTTAGGTGGGCGTGGTCGCACTTAATTTTCAGTAAACTCCGGAGATGGTGGGTAAACAATTTAAAGCTCCGGAGCTGGGAGCCATTTGCGGCGGAGTTTAGGGGTCGTGTAAAAAGGCCCTAAGAGAAACTTCCCTCCCTCCCAGAATAGGTGAGCAGAACAGGAATGTAGCAGACATCTCTGCCTCTTAGGAGTGACGGACAGGTAGACATTTCAGGAAGGCATATTTTAGATAAACATTCAAGGTCTTTCTTGAAAGTCATCCACATTTTTTGTGTTCTCTACACATTTACTGGCATATTTTTCCTCCAGCACATTTTCTTTATTGGCAAGAGTGTACTTTTTGCATCTTTTTCAATTGCATGCTTTTTAAAACCCATTCACATTTTTAAAAATGTGTGCCATCAACTTTCAAGAAAACACAATGTAGTGCAAGCTTCACTATTGTCTGCATTTTCAATATGGTCTCCCAAGCGGTCTTAGAAAGTGTAAAATGAATAATTTTTATGAGAATCTCAAAACCATGTGTTTACTCCATTCCCTACCCAGTGTTAGGTGGCTGTGAATTACAAAGGTGACAAAAGGTGCTGCCAGCTGTGAAAGTCGATGCTTGCCTCTGCTGATGCTCACCTTGTGGTTGCATAGAGAGCTAAAGCCATAACTGGAGAGTTCTCATCCTGAGGAAATGGATCTTGTAGAATTGTATTGAGAGGTCTAAATGCAACTCTGTTTTTCCCAAATGCAAGAGTAGAACTTTTGCTCAGCTCATGTAGACAGGTTTTGCATGGACATTGGCCATGAAGTTCTGGGACTCTAACTTGCAATACCTACCATTATTTCTGTACTATGGTTTACAGCAGTGGTTCTCAACCTGTGGGTCCCCAGATGTTCCTGGACTGCAACTCCCAGAAGTCTTCATCACTAGCTGAGCTGGCCAGGATTTCTGGGAGTTGCAATCCAGGAACATCTGGAGAACCACAGGTTGAGAACCACTGGTTTCCAGTCTGCAGTAGTGGAATATTCACCAATGAAACCTTGTTATTTGTGTGATTTTTTTTGGTGGTTCAATGAAGGTATCACCCTACTCTTGTACAGTATTTGTATAATTCTGAACTACATGGTGCTTTGCTATTTCTCTATTTTTAACTTCTCTTCCTCCATCTACTCCTTCTCCTTCTTCTATTCCTCCTCCTCCTCCTCCTTTTAACTACAGATTAGAAATGGACAACAATGCTGCTATGCCCTAAAGAATAAAGATCTGGAACTTCGCACAAAAGGCATGATCTGCTTGGAGCTGGATGTGCTTTTTAATCCGGTAAATTGAAGATCTTCCAAGGAATTCAGCCAAGGCTATCTTGTAATGAAGACTGTCCTGTTTTACAAACCTTAACAAAGGCTAAGAAGAAGTTACAGTTTGGATAAGCACAATCAGCTGTGTCTTATCAAAAGAGAGAGAGAGTAAATTTTTATGCCATTGGTTCAGTTGTCTTTCCACACCAGAATTGTCCAAATCTCCACTTTATGTTTGAAGTGGAAAGAACATGAGAGTTAAAGGAATAAGCAACAAATGTAAGAGAAAGTGAGGCTTACAGATTCATTCCTTGGGTTACAGTCCTTTGGTAATAAGTTTGAATTCCCACCTTTTAAAGCATTCAGTGCTGAATTAATATTGACACAACTTTATTTTTGTGAGTTTCCTCATCCTTCACACATACATGACAGGCAAGTACAGTCTACTTTTCCTTCTTGGGGAGCAGGAGACTGAAATATTGTTGAATTTGTCCAGAACAGAAAGGCAGATTTTTTTTGTCTTTTTGTTGCTGAATAATTCACTAGTATCTACAAATGTCTCCCTATTTGGAATGGAATGCATGCAAAGTTTTACTAAATTCAGATGATGGTGAACCTGTCACTGTCCAATTTCCTCCTTCTCTAATCCAAAGAGTTTTACTGCACAGAAAGTCAAGGAACAGAGGATTGTGTAAGCCCAGGATTTGCTACAATTCATTAATAATAATCATATGCTATCAAATTGATTCTGATTTCACAACAGCTCTTTCCCACATGTTCTGGGTAGAGACTACTCCAAAGTGTTTTCCCATTCCCTTCTTCTGGGGGTACCCTGGGACTGTCTAGCTTCACAGGCTGGCTGTAGTTGCAGGAGCCGCATTTGGGAATTGAACTCCCAACCTCTGGTTCTGCAGCTAGTTACCTAAGAGAGCTTTTACACGACCTATAAAATCCACTGGCAACTTAAATTCGGACCAGAGATTGTGGGGGTTTGTTCTGCTTCCTGTGTTCCCACCCTTCCTCACTCCATTGCTCCTGTCTGTGGTGAGGGAAGGGAGAAAAAAGGGAGAAAAGAATGCAGGCTCCCCTCCCCTCCCCTCCGTCTTCCATCGGAGCCACCCCGTAGGGATTCCTGTCTCTTAAAGGGGCAGCAGGGACAAAAAAAAACCCCAAAACAAACAGAAGGCAAGGAGAGCCCGACATCCCACAGCTTTACAATTCGCATCGGAATTTTTTTTACCTCCAGAGACCAGGTACTTGGAAAATGCACTGGGATGCGCTTAGGTGGGCGTGGTCATACTTATTTTTTTTTAAAGTCCGCAGCTGGTGGGAAAACAATTTTAAGCTCCGCATCTGGGAGCCCTTTGCCTCGGATTTTAGGGGTCGTGTAAAAGCAGCCTAAGTCACTAAGCTAACAGCTCATCCAAAGAGTTTCTGTGTGCATGTACACACACATGTTCTCCTTGTGAAAGAGGTTGGCAACCGCCATGTCAATTGATTGCTGAACAATGTGGAGGCAGACATCATATCTGTGATATATGTTAATTAATTCTTCTGTTTTTAGTGTTAGGGGGAAATGCTGCAAATCAAGATAGAGCTGCTGCTTCGTTTTAAATATTCTTTACTAAAATTCATTAGAGAAAGAGTTAACCAAGTCATAATATAGCAAAATGCAACACTGTGACCCGTATCATCTGATATACATGGTTAAAGTGATATCTGTAATAATATGGCCCATTTATATTGCCAGTTAACCTCGAGGTTCTACTCAACTTTAAAAGGAGCACACCAGAAATCAAAGCTGATTTCTCAGTAATTTGTCATTGCAATTTACATCTGAACGGAAAGCCAAACAAAGGGAACCAGGAGGGAAAATATTCTTGTTGAATTTAACCTCTAATCAGTTGAACTCAGGTACAGTAGTCCATTTCACCATCACTACAATTGACTATCTGGTCTAAATATTTCTCATATTGGACCAATTTTATTTATTTATTTATTTATTTATTTATTTATTTATTTATTTATTTATTTATTCCCTGTCTTTTTCCTTAAAAATGACCCATGGCAGTTTCACCAATTAAAAGGCAGTTTTTAAAGCTAAATACATTAAGTCAAGAAATACTGAAAAAGGATCAAGCAAAGACCTCACTTAAAGACAGTAAATCAATGCAAGCACCAAAAACACATTCAAAACAGTAAGGGACATCACCCATTAAAAAAACCCACTCAGGCAGCCAATCATTAATAGAAAGCTTGCTTAGACCGAAAAGGTCTTTGCCTGCTTGCAGAAGCACAGCAGAGAGGGGTGTCCCATCTGGCCTCCAGTGGGAGGGAGTTCCAGAGTTTGGGAGATGCAACAAAGAAGGCCCTTTCCCGTGTTCTCATCAGAGACACCTGTGACAGTGACAGGACAGAGGGAAAAAGCCTCTCCTGATGTCTGTAACAACTGGGCAGGTTCCTCTTGGGAGATATTGATCTTGAGCTAGCTTGGACCCAAGACACTGTTTGATTTTTGGCCAAGATCAAGTGAAGATCATAAATGCATGCTCAACGGGATCATTTGGAATTCTCTCTCAGGTGAAGGCAAGTATCCGAACATTTTCTCCACGGCAAAGGCGGTTTCTGGATGATGAGCGCAAGTTTTCAAAGAAGGTACGTGAGTCTCTCGGTTGCGACTCCTTGCATGTTTCTGCAGGCAGAGGATGGTAGTTTGCGGAGACTGCCCATGAAAGCTGAGTTTTCAAACAACAACCAGCGTGTTTCAGAGGAGCCCTTGCTTTTGTGTGTGTGTGGGGGTCACACCACGATTGTGAGAGCTAATGATACTTCCAAACGCAGCTTTCAGGAGATCGCAGAAGCGTACAAAGAAATGGGTAGGAAGCTGAAGGACATGGGTGGACAGCTGGTAATATCATTTCTCCTCCCTGTAGAAGAACATGGTCCACGAAGGGAAAGATTAATAGTGGAGGTAAACAATTGGCTTCGCAGATGGTGCCGGCAGGAACGATTCGGATTCTTGGACCATGGTGGGCTTTTTCATACAGACGGGATATTGGGCTGGGATGGGGTGCACCTCACCACTGTTGGTAGGAATCTTTTTGCCAAGAGGATTGCGGATTTAATAAGGAGAGCTTTAAACTGAGTTCGCAGGGGGAGGGAGAAAATTCTCTTAACGGGAGAGATTCAGAAGGGGTTGTGATGACTAGCCCAAATGTTGAAATAGGAGCAGGACAAAAAGTAGGGCAGACCACCAGTAAAAGGAAAAGCAGGGTAAGCAAAGGACAGGTTAGAAGTGCTCGCAGCCTAAAATGTCTCTACACCAATGCACAGAGCATGGGGAACAAACAAGAAGAGCTGGAACTCCTAATACACCAAAATAAATATGACATAATTGGCATCACTGAAACATGGTGGGATGAGACGTATGATTGGAATGTGGCCATTGGTGGGTATAACTTGTTTCAAAAGAACAGGCCGAGTAAGAAAGGAGGAGGTGTAGCTTTATATATTAAGGACATTTACACTGCTGAAGTAATACAAAATAAACAGCAGGAGAAGCAGGTTGAGAGTATTTGGGTTAAAATCAGGGGTGTTAAAAACAGGAGGGATGTCACTGTAGGAGTATATTATAGACCCCCGAACAGCCCGAGGAGTGCGATGATGCCTTCTGTGAGCAGATGGCCACACAGTCAAAAGGGAGAGATGTAGTAGTAATGGGAGATTTTAACTATCCTGATATATGCTGGCAGTCCTACTCAGCTAGGAATGCAAGGTCTAACAAATTCCTAACTGCCCTTGCAGACAATTTCATGGTCCAGAAGGTAGAGGAGGCAACCAGAGGCGAAACCATTTTAGATCTGGTCTTAACCAATAAGGAGGACCTTGTAAATAGGGTTGAAGTGGTAGGAATGTTAGGTAAAAGTGACCACGCCCTCTTGGAATTTGTTATACAGTTGGAAGGTGAAGCTAAGCATAGTCAGACAAGAATCCTGGACTTTAAGAAAGCCAATATTTGTAAACTTAGGGAATTATTGGCTGTGATTCCATGGACTGAAACACTGAAAAAGAAGGGAGTCCATGATGGATGGGAGTTCCTTAAAACCGAGATATTAAAGGCACAACTTAAAACTGTTCCAACAAGAAGAAAAAATAGGAGAGGTCTAAAGAAACCACAATGGTTTACTAAAGAACTTTCAACTCAGCTGACTATAAAGAAAAACAAGTACAAGGAATGGAAAAATGGGAAATACACCAAAGAGGAGTATAAACAAACAGCTAATATTTGCAGGGGGATGGTAAAAAAAAGCTAAAGCGCAAAACGAACTTAGACTAGCCAGAGACATTAAGGATAATAAAAAGGGTTTCTTTAGTTATGTCCACAGCAAAAGGAAAAATAAGGAAGCGATAGGCTCTCTGCGTGGCAATGATAACCAGTTACTAACAGGTGACAAGGAAAAGGCAGAACTACTCAACACTTTTTTTGCCTCTGTCTTCTCCCAAAAGGAAGAAGGAGATCCGCTGGGACAAAGAGTAGATGAGGTAGGACGGGAATTGCAACATAGAATAGGTAGGGAGGTAGTACAGGAACATCTGGAAACATTAAATGAATGTAAGTCTCCTGGGCCAGATGAATTACACCCAAGGATATTAAAAGAACTGGCAGAAGTAATTTCAGAACCATTGGCAATAATCTTTGAGAAGTCCTGGAGAACAGGGGAAGTCCCCATCGACTGGAGGAGGGCTAATGTTGTCCCCATCTTCAAAAAGGGGAAAAAAGAGGACCCAAATAATTACCGCCCAGTCAGCTTGACTTCAATTCCCGGAAAGATCCTAGAACAGATTATTAAGAAATCAGTCTGCAATTATCTAACAAACAATGCTGTCATTACAAAAAGTCAACACGGGTTTCTTAAAAACAAGTCATGCCAGACTAATTTGATCTCTTTCTTTGATAGAATTACAGGCATGGTAGACGAGGGGAATGCTGTGGATATTGCTTATCTGGACTTTAGCAAGGCCTTCGATAAGGTTCCCCATGGTATTCTTGCTAAGAAGTTAGTAGGAAGTGGGATAGATAGTGCTACAGTGAGGTGGATTTGTAATTGGTTGACTGGTCGCACGCAAAGGGTGATCATAAATGGCCTCTCATCATCCTGGAGAGACGTGACCAGTGGGGTGCCCCAGGGTTCTGTTCTGGGTCCAGTGCTCTTCAATATCTTTATTAATGACTTGGAGGAAGGAATAGAGAGTATGCTAATTAAATTTGCAGATGATACCAAATTGGGAGGGGTTGCTAATTCCCCAGAGGATCGGATGAAAATCCAAAAGGACCTTGACAGATTAGAAGACTGGGCCAAAGCTAATGGAATGGATTTCAACAGAGGGAAATGTAGGGTGCTACATCTAGGTAGAAAGAATGAATTGCACAGATATAAGATGGGGGACACTTGGCTAGAGAATAGTACCTGTGAAAGGGATTTGGGGGTCTTGGTGGACCACAAATTGAACATGAGCCAGCAGTGTGATGCGGCGGCCAAGAAAGCCAATGCGATTCTTGGTTGCATCAACAGAACCATAGTGTCTAGATCAAGGGAGGTGATAGTGCCACTCTATTCTGCTCTGGTCAGACCCCACCTGGAGTACTGTGTCCAGTTCTGTGCGCCTCAGTTTAAAAAGGATGTTGACAACCTCGAGCGGGTGCAGAGGAGGGCGACTAGGATGGTTGAAGGCCTGGAAGAGATGTCTTATGAAGAACGGCTTAGGGAACTGGGAATGTTTAGCCTATGAAAAAGAAGACTGAGAGGGGATATGATAGCTATGTTTAAGTATCTGAAAGGATGTCATATTGAAGAGGGAACAGGTTTGTTCTCCATGGCTTCAGAGACTAGGACTCGGGGCAATGGTTTCAAACTACAGGAAAAGAGATTCCATTTGAACATTCGGAAGAACTTCATGACAGTTAGAGCTGTTCGGCAGTGGAATATGCTGCCACGGAGGGTGGTAGAGTCTCCTTCTTTGACGGTATTTAAGCAGAGGCTGGATGGCCATCTCTCGGAAATATTGTGAAGGGGTTCCTGCTTGGCAGGGGGTTGGACTCGATGGCCCATGAGGTCTCTTCCAACTCTATAATTCTATGATTCTATGATTCTATGACTAGCCTAAGGTGACTCGGGGAGTTTTGTGGCCAAGTGGGATTTGAACCCAGCTCTCCCAAGCTCTGGGCTACTGGTGTAACCATTGTACCACACTGGCCCTGTGAAGCATGCAAGAGGGAAAGGGTGTGGATGTAAGAATGATTGCCATGAATACCTGGAATGAATTTAGATCAAACTGTTCATAGGTGTTCCCTAGGAACTGAGGCTTTGTGCTTCCAATTTTCAAATTCGTAGTAGCCTAAGATGAATGTGCAGAATCTCTGAGATGTAGCAAAATACATTTTCTTTTGTCTTCCTCATGATAGTGGAGATCGCCTTGGTCTCCAGTGAGACCTCCTTACACTTGATGGTATTTTCTAGTCCCTTCATTGCTGTCCCTTTGCTTCTCAGTCTCTGCCACACCTTTATAGCACTACAGTGATCTCCCGCCTATCACGGGGGTTAGGGACCCAACCCAACCCTCGATAATTGAAAATCCATGATATGCGGATGCAGGCCGGGTTGGGCCTGAGGGGCCTAACTAGGGGCTCTTGTACTTATCCCCAGCCCTCAGAGGCCTCAGAAATGATCTTCTGGTTCGCAGGCAGGTCCATTCGGGAAAGCCCCAGTCCTGGGGTAAGTATGGGAGGCCTGAAACAGGCCTTTGTCCCTTATCCCAGGGGGGCTTTTTTCATATACTATGGTCCTGCAATATAGTGGGACCGCAGTATATGAACCGCAAAAGGCTGGGGGACCACTGTATACCATACAACAAAAGAAAATATGAAGGCAGCCACACCAGACAGTGGGAACCTTCTGAGTCCCGATGGAAATGTTCTTTGAAGTCAGGTGCTGTGCAAATGATCAGCCTCCTTTCCATGCCAGAGATATATTCCAAACCAGACAATATGGGTTTTTTTTAAAAAATAGGTCAGCTCCCCAGTACAGGGATTGGAAAGAAAGAAAGGAATATATCTGGGATAGAACTCAGGCTGTGAGCAGATTCTTGACTGCAGTACTGTATTGCAGTTTAACCATTGCATCACAAGATCCTTAAAGAAGAAGGCCTGTGCTCCCATGCCTCGTAAAATGCCATAGTGGGCTCTGAAATTCAGCTCAAAGAGTAGCAACGAGGAATGTGCAGTTCTCCATCTATTGTTAGACTCAGCACTTAATATCCTACACCAGTGGCTTTGCTGGACAGGAAGACACAAATTCCCATCTAGAAACATCAGGAAAACCATGCCCCCTGGTCCCCATAGAGGGCAAATGCAATGGTAACCTCTAGGATCTTCTTGTTAAATCCTAATTCAACTTGCCCTGTTCCAGTAGCATATTGAAAAGACAAATCCCTTGTAGAAAAAAAAATCAATGACCCAACTCCTTTCTATTTTGATCTGTTCTTCATTCCTGCTCGATGGCCATCAGATCTTATCCAGAAACGTTGATCGTGTGAAAAGAATCACCATGACCATATGGAACACAATCCAGTTTCTCCGCAGCTGCTTTCTCTGGGAGTCTCCGGTCAGAAGTGTGATCGCCTTTGTGGTGAGTGGGCTTTCTGACATGCAGAGTGAAATGTTCTTCCTGCAAATAACTTTTATGGTAAGGTAACAGGAGAAGCAGGCCCTTGTCACCAATGTCCACCAGTAGTCACTGGGTGGAAGGTTTTCATATTGCACAAACCTACACAATATGAGACTATAAATCACCCCTCTCTTCTCTCTCTCTCTCTCTCTCTCTCTCTCTCTCCTGATTTCCCCTCCAAGGGGGAGGCTAAATTTTGTCCCCTTTCAGCCCCAGCCCACACATCAACTGACTTAATAAAAAGTTGTCAACCATAGTAGTTTAAGAAACTGTGAATCAAGGCCCCAGTGTAGCTCCTCCACTTGGGACTGGTTGTTGGCTCAAGAGCAGAGAAGGGTGAGTGATTTGGGACGTTTATACACGACCCCTAAACTCCGCAGCAAATGGCTGCAAACTCCGGAGCTTAAAAATGTTTCCCCACCAGCTCTGGAGTTTACAGGCAATTAAGTGCGACCACGCCCACTTTAGCGTGTCCCAGCGCACCTTTCAAGTACCTTCCCTCTGAAGGTGAAAATTCTTTGATGCGGTGCAACGATAGTGAGTGTGGGGCTCTCCTCGCTTCTGTTTGCTGTTTTTTGGCTCCTGCCCCTTTAAGAGCTACTTAAGAGCTACTGGAATGTTGCCCGGGCAAGAGCCGGCAAGAGCAAGAGGCAGAACAAGGCAGAACGAGGTGAGCGGCAATCTTTTCTTCCTTTGTTTTCTCCCTCCCCTCACGCAGCCAGCAGCCAGGAAGTGCAGAGGGGGTGGGAACACAGGAAGAGCGACAAGCCCCTAAGATCTCTGGTCCGAATTTAAGTGGCCAGTGGATTTTAGGGGTCGTGTAAAAGCGCCCTTAGCTAATCAGTATTCTGCAACATAGAACCAGTCATTTGAGAGGAACATGGCAAGGAGTAGTTCTTGTACATCTTTTATCCCCTGAATAGCACTATGGAATAAGAGTTTAAGAAATGCATAAAGGTGAAAAATGCCATGCATAAAGCAAGCCATACGGAAAGCTAAGAATGCTGCTGTCCCTTTTCTATTAAACTCCTGCTGAATACTCATTCTGCATATCCAGGTCCTGAGAGTTAAGCCTGGCTCCATGGAGCTAATTGCTACCAGTGGGTAACACCATATTTAAAAACCATTTTAGGGTTAATTTTAAATGTTGGGGAGAGGGGGAATACATTGAATGACTGTTGTGAGGAATTATGCATGGTTGCACATTTCTGCTTATGATTTTGTCCTCAGAATAATTACCCCTTCTATTGACAGTTTGCTGAGTATTAATGCTAATTATGTCATTTAATGGAATTACAGTTTTCTTAATGCAATTACAGTAATCTGAGGGAAATGAAAAGGATGTGTTCAACTGTCTTTTTCTTTTCTTTTTGGCTGTCTTTTGTCTCGGGGAAGGAACTGTGTGTGTGAAGTGGAAGGTGAGATGAAGCTCCCTGATGTATTGTGCTTTTCTCAAGGGATGGCCTAATGAAGGCGTGGAGAACCCAGGAGGCCAAAACTGTTGGTCCTTCCTTCCTTCCTTCCTTCCTTCCTTCCTTCCTTCCTTCCTTCCTTCCTTCTCTGATTCACCTTTCTCTCCACCTTTCTGGCCTGCCTTCTTCCCATCTTTATTTCATCCACTGCCCTCCATCCCTCCCTCTTTCTTTCTTTCTTTCTTTCTTTCTTTCTTTCTTTCTTTCTTTCT
>JAHTLZ010000102.1:2136580-2153546 GCA_023846285.1 Phrynocephalus versicolor
ACATACAGTGGCATTGGTGAGTTGTCCGCCAAACTGGGCATTGTTACCTGCAGTGAACACATTCCTAGTTTTAATGTGAATGCTTGTGAGTTTTGCCAAGTTCTGTGGTGCTTAAAAATACAATCACTCTGGCTGATACTTCACGTCCCTCTCGCTGCAGTTCATGGCCCCGCTGGAGACCGGTTCGAAGGAACGTAACCTCATGTCCTTGTGGGGTCAATCCGAGTTCACCCCGACCAGGCCCCCTGAACTGTGCTCCAAGAGGGGTGAGAGATTCCCGTCCTGGAGCTCAGGAATCTTTTCAATCCACTTCTCAATCCGTGTTGAAAACCGATTTCAACACGGAGGCAAGTTCACCTCAGCTTGAGGAAGGACGTGAAGTAACCACCTCTGTGAAACCTGTATGACCCTTGATGAGAGTGGAACATGAGAGTTGGACATATACCCCACAGGAAATCTATCATCTGCTTTAAACACAACTGCTTATCTCTAACCTGTGTTGTTAACATTACATTAGATTCTCAAAGCAGCATTACAGACACTCTTAACATACGCTGCTCTGTGTATGCAATTTACCTTGAATTAAAGACGCATACAAGTCAGCTCTGAAGCGTGGCTGAGAATCTTCCCGCCTCTTCAATCATTTCCAATTGAGATAAGTTTGTTTGGAGCTCCTGCCACTTTGAAATCTGTTCCACAAGTGCTCTTAGGGCTGGGCTAGGGTGAGAGGTGCTGGGAAGGAATGATTTAAATCATTTTCAACAAGAGTGCTAAAACTAAAATTTAAAAAAAAAGTGATGCAGACAGAGCTCAAGTCCTTGGACCTGTTAATATAGAAGGCATTATTTTTTAAATCTTCCTGTTTGAAGAGATATAACCTAACAATATAGCTTTTGTCAAACTTATTCGTAAATCTTATTTTTCTGTGCTAAGTGCAGCTTCATATTATGCTTCATGGAAGTAAATTCTGAAAAGAAGACACTGTGTTGGAGAACATCAGTCCCATTCAGATCTTGGTTCCAATTTTGTCTCTAATTTCCAGTCCTTCTTTGAAACCTCTTCCTCCTCTGCTCCCTCCCCAGTCTGAGGACACTATTACAGATTTCGACAAATCACATTTTCAATTCACAGAGATTTTGAAGCAGATCAATCTGATAATAAATGATCAGTGTGCAAATACTCTGAGCAAAGTACGCAACCGTACAGACAGACATGTAAGTTGTGGTCTGGCACTTTAAAATTCCCGGTGGATGAGGGACCAGGGCAGTGCTCCAGAGAGAAGGAACTTCATTATCTCTAGAAAATGAAAATTTGGAACAAGCAGCATATTGGATAGAAAAGGGGTTCTCTCTCTCTCTCTCTCTCTCTCTCTCTCTCTCTCTCTCTCTCTTCTTTCTTTCCTTCCTTCCTTCCTTCCTTCCTTCCATTATCCATTCAATTTTATATCACCCATCTAGCAAACTGCTACACTAGGCAGTGTACAATACTTTGACATCTTTTTTAAAAAAAATAAAAAATGAAAAATTCTAAACATATACTAAATGATACAAGTGACAAGAAACTGTTAAATGGCAAAGAAAAATATCTCCTCTTCCTCCTCCACTTGTTCAACCAATTGAGGAGCACCTCCCTGAAGGCTTCCTTTAGAAGCTCTGCTTTTAGTTGTTGTTGTTTTTAAAAGGCATGGAGGGAGGGCACCTTGCGTAGCACCTATGGCAACGCACACCACAAGGAAGGTGCCCCACCTGACAAGGCTGAGCTTCTGGTTATTGTTTTCTGGGTACCTCAAGATGTTAATATTTGTTGAATCTACAAAGCTAACCTCTGTGTTTGTAATGCCAGACCAGTTCTTACCCAATAAATGTTCTGACAAGAGAGAGTTCTATCTCTGCATGTTTATTGGATCCAATAAAGTAAGCAGTGAGGTTTTGACCACAAGGGAAGGAGCCAAAACCCAACAGGAAGCAGTGTTGGGTTGTTGTTTTTTTAATAGATTCAAAATAGCCAAAGGGGAAGAGGGGCTGGGATTCATGAGACAATGGGTGTATGGGCAAGGTGAAACAAAACCCTTCCTGGCCAAGTCTGGGTTGGGCCATCAAGAGACAATGAGGTGAGATAGGAGAGTCCCATTATTGTCCCATTATCAAGGGACAATGAACAGTGATGGGCTTAGGGGGACACCCATTGTGAGCACCAACAACGTGTGAGGCATCTTGAATAGGAGGGCTGGCTGGTTGATGGGCTTAATTGCCAGGCCTCCCTCTGGATAATGTGGCACGGTCAAACCGGTCTTTATACCATTGGGCACCCAGGGTGGGGAATATTGGGGTTATGGAATACAGATATTTGGTACAAAAAGGAAATACAATGTCTGGGCTAGTTTCCACTGGCTGAAAACCGATTCCTTAGGGAACCAGGAGAAGAGGTCAATTAATAAGTAGTTTTTAAAGATGAAACTAATGACTTTTATTTGTCCAGAATACTTCAACGGAATGATTCTGGTCCACTCCATAGCACTTTGGAGAAGTGAGACTGGTCAATTCCACCGTGCTGTAGAAAGGTGATGACTACAGTGCCTCCAAGCCAGGAGTGGACACAATAGGGATTGTTAGGGCAAAGCAGGAGATGAAAACGAAACACAAGGGGGGTGCAAATGGGAGGTGTAAGGATAATGAGGGAGGGTGAGTAGGACCCTTTATCGTGTGTGGGAGGGTGCTTTGTGCAAATTTTTAACAATTCCGGGAGTTCCTGTGAGTACAGAGAGTGAATCCCTGGCACAGAGTGAAGTAGGGACCCCTAAGGAAGAGAACTGACACTTTATGAAAAAGTAACTTCCCCAAAGGTAACAAGGGTTGATGCCCCATGGTCCCTGAGTGCTTTTAGGAAGAGTAACTCTTCCAAGAGTAGCGAGGGCTGAAGGCCTGCGGACCTGGGTCCATCGCCGGGGAGTCAGGAACCGCAGCTTTTGCTGTTTTTGGAGGTTCAGTTGTGTCCCTTTAAGAGGGAAAAGTATTGGCTAATGAGGGGGCTGTGTTTGGGTTGGTAGACTTAATTTATTGACAAGTACAAATGGAGTTTCAATGGACTCCTGAGTGTGGATTGGAATCCATTACTGGCTTTTCTCTTCAGCGCCCCCTGTGGATTCGTAGAATCATGGAATCATAGAGTTAGAAGAGACCTGAAGGGCCATCTAGTCCAACCCCCTGCCATGCAGGAACCCACATCACAGGACTCCCGACAGATGGCCATCCAGCTTCTGCTTAAAATCCTCCAAAGAAAGAGACTCCACCACCCTCCGTGGCAGCGTATTCCACTGCCGGACAGCTCTAACTGTCATGAAGTTCTTCCTAATGTTCAAATGGAATCTCTTTTCCTGGTTTGAAACCATTGCCCTGTGTCCTAAACTCTGAAGCCATGGAAAACAAACCAGTCCCTTCTTTAATGTGACATCCTTTCAGATATTTAAACATGACAATCATATCCTTTCTCAACCTTCATTTTGTGAGCCTAAACATTCTCCCAGCTTCCTAAGCTGCTCCTCGTAAGACATTTCTTCCAGACGTTTAACCATCCTAGTCCCACTTATCTGGAACCATTCGAGATTGTCAACATCCTTTTTAAATTGAGGCGCACAGAACTGGACACAGTACTCCAGGTGGGGTCTGACCAGAGCAGAATAGAGTGGTACTATCACTTCCCTTGATCTAGACACTATGGTTCTGTTGATGCAACCAAGAATCGAATTGGCTTTCCTGGCCGCCGCATCACACTGCTGACTCATGTTCAATTTGTGGTTCAGTAGACTCCCAGTCACTACAGGCTGTTACAATGTATCCATTTTCCTGTCAATCAAGGTGGGGAGGCTTCAGCTGCGCTATTCTCTATGGGAAGTGAGGTTGGCTTATGCAGTGGGACTTTTTTTGTATTTTTGGTGCTTGGTGACAGTAGACAAGTGTGAGTTCAAGGCAACGTTTTCCTTTTTTTTTTTTTTTTTTTTTTTTTTTGTAGCCCCCACATATTCATAGGTCCAAAATCTGTGGAGGACTTGGTTCAATGGGTGATCCAACTTGGCAGAGGAGTTTCAGGCAAGTAACAGGATTCCAAATGGTCAGCACCTCAAACCTGACATGGAAGTGGACTGGTAACCAATTCAGACTAGCCAGAATTGAGGCATTATGATCAAGCTGCTTATTATTTATTTGATTCTACTTCATTACTGTGCCATTAGCGATCTCACTTTCTAGGCACTTCACAATATAAAACACGTAATAAATGCAACACGTACAATAACATTCAAAGAACCCATTAGTTACATAATAAAATATGTAATTTTACATAAAATTATGTAATTTTACATAACCTTTACATAAAAATACATAAATTGAAACCCATTTAAACGTCTCAGGACTAGATTCACACTGACAAAGGGCAGCTGTATTTGGGTTGGTCTTAATAAGTTTCCTAAAAACAAAGAGGTAAGGTGACTAATGAACTTCTAAATGAAGCTTCTTCCAGAGGAAAGGGGCCCATGACCGAGAATGTACAGTGCCTGGTGATGACTTTTCTAGACTCCTTGAGTGTTACGGTTCTTAACATCAAGGACTTCATGGAGCATGTGGAACTGGTAGTGTTTTTGTGAGACAGACTTTCCACCGGATATCAAGGTCCTCAACTGGTCAGAGCTTTATAGATTTCAACCAATGAAAGTGTGCCATGATTGGGGACATCAGTCAAACTACTTTGAAGGAGTGTGTCACCCTATATGACTCTTCTCAGCTCCCTCCTCTCAGTGCTGTTGCTAGCACAGGTACCTTTGATGAGGACATGACTAAAGGCCTTCTCAGGGCCTTTTTACATGACCCCTCAGATCCGCTGGTCCCTTAAATTCGGACCAGAGATCTTGAGGGTTCGTTGCTGTTCCTCCGTCCCCACCCGCTCCGCACTTCCTTGTTCTGTCTGCGTGAGGGGAGGGAGGGGAAAAAAGCCTTAAACAGGGACAAAAGAAGAAAGCCTTACCTCCCGTGCGTGGAAGCTTGCTCCGAGCCCCGGTCTTACTTCCTGGTTGCTCTTAAAGGGGCGGAGGCAAAAGAAAAACAAGAAAAAGAAGCGAGGAGAGCTCAGGCACTCTCCGCATCAAAAATTTTCACCCTCTTCAAGCAGGTACAAGAAAAGTGCAGCTGGGTCGCGCTTAGGTGAGTGGGGTCGCACTTAATTGTCTGCAAACTCCGGACCTGGTGGGGAAACATTTTTAAGGTCCGGAGCTTGCAGCCCTTTGCCGCAGAGCTTAGGGGTCGTGTATAAACGCCCTCAGTAGTTCCTCCAAGATTATGGAATGGTCTCCCTTGGGAGATCAGGCTGGTCCTCTCCCTTTTTCCTTCTGCTCAAAACTGTAGACCCAGTTCTTAAAGCAGCCATTTAGCAGTCATTGATGAGTCACTGAAGACCTTTTTTTTGAAGTGAAGTTTTAAGTTTAATATGTTTTGAATCATTCAATGTATTTCAGTCAGGAGCATAGTTCAATTGTTTTAATGCAGAATTTATGGTGTATCATGCTTGCTTGTGAGGATGAGACGAGAGAGGATTTACACCCCTAGATCCAGTAATAGGTACAATGTAAAACATGTACAGAAAAAGGCCTGCATTTGGAAAGAAAAATATAAGGATGGATCTTGGTTTGCTTGGGGAAAAGTAATGAATGAAAACATGTCCCGACCAGATGGGGAGACAGGAAAGGGAAGGTGAACATATACAGGCACTTCACCAATTTGTTAGTAAAAAAAAAACACAACGGTCCATCTTGTGTCACCTTCAAGGTACTCTAAATTCTGCATTTATCTGTAGACATGGGTACGACTCGGCAAAATTTTCGTTTCCATTTTCGTTTGTTGTTTCCGTTACGTAATGAAACAACAAACAAAAATTGAGCTGGAAATTGAACGAAACGAAACGACCCAAGAAAATTATGGTCGTTAGTTTCGTTTCCGTTACTGGCGGCGCGCAATGAAATGAGCTGTTTTTTAAATGTTAAAAAACGCCCTGGACATCGATAAAAATGCAGCGATAATTATTTATACTGTCTGATAATACCTACCAGGGGGGTGGGGGGTCCTTAAAACCTGCATTTATGTCTTTTCTCAGATCGCTGTATTTTTTTTTTCCTTTAAGGGGAGTTGGGGACATTGACCCAAAATGGCTCCCAGATGCCTAATATTGATTTCTTGGGTATTAAAACGCCCGGGACATCCATTAAAATGCAGCGATAATGCGAGAATTATTTGAAATTATTACCTACCAGGGGGTTGGGGTCCTTAAAACGTTTGGTTTTGTCTTCTCCCATCGCGATAAGGATGACAAAATGGATGTCGCCAGCCACTCCAGCCACAACATGGAGGCAAGCCATGTGATGGGATCATGTAAATTCTTGGAAAACTTCAACCAATAGCATGCCCAGGTTGCAGACTGGGCAGGTCTGGCAGCCACAGAGGGCATGAAAAGCTCTGGCAGCCCCCGGAAATGCTTTAAAATCGTGCAAAAAGCGGGTAGAAACGAAAAACGAAACGACAAATTTTTGAAAAATTTCACGACAAATGGAAACGACCCGAAGTGGACCTGTCCCGAAAAACTACAACTCGAAACATAATTTTTTCTGGTCGTGCCCATCTCTATTTATATGGCATAACCTTTCTTGGGCCTTCTACAGCCCACAAAAAACTACACCAAGTAAAACATTTTAGGCCTAAATCTGGTTGGAAATCCCAGGTTGTTGTTGTTCAGTCGTTCAGTCATGTCTGACTCTTCGTGACCTTATGGACCAGAGCTCGCCAGGCCTTCCTATCTTCCACTGCCTCCCGGAGTTTTGTCAAATCCATATTGGTTGTATCGATAACACCGTCCAACCATCTCATTCTCTGTCGTCCTCTTTTCCTTTTGCCTTCGATGTTTCCCAGCATCAGGGACTTTTCCAAGGAGTCCTCTCTTCTCATGAGGTGGCCAAAGTACTGGAGCCTCAGCTTCAAAATCTGTCCTTCCAGTGAACATTCAGGGTTGATTTCTTTCAGAATGGATAGGATTGATCTCTTTGCAGTCCAGGGGACTCTCAAGACTCTCCTCCAGCATCACAGCTCAAAAGCATCAATTCTGCGGGGATGAGCCTACTTTATAGTCCAGCTCTCACTTCCATACATCACTACTGGAAAAACCATAGCTTTGTCTATCCTGACCCTAGTTGGCAAAGTGATGTCTCTGCTCTTTAGGATGCTATCTAGGTTTGCCATTGCTTTCCTCCCAAGAAGCAGGTGTCTTTTTATTTCGTTGCTGCAGTCGCCATCTGCAGTGATCAAGGAGCCAGGTAGACTAGACCTAAATGGAGAGCCAACACTTCTGTAATTCCCAGGGATGTTGGCAAGTCTTTGGTACCAAGTCTCAAGTCCAAGTCTTTGGTACTTGGTACCTCTGATCCAAGTCAGAGTCCCTATTAAAAATAAGCTTTTTCCTCCAGAAAAAAAGGGAAAGGTGGATGGGTTCTGAGTTGTGCCTCTAGTACGAGTCATTGGGGATGGGGAAAACCTATGCTGAGTCACTGGTGAGACTTATGTCCATCTTAGCAGTGAGTCCTGGGACTTGAGTCACAATCCCTGGTCAATCCCATGGATTCATTGGGTCACAATACTAGTTATGACCACCAGATGGATTCTGTCTTTAGAGTTGAAGGTGCCCCGAGGCTTTTTTTGCTGGCTTTGGTGCTGTAGATTAAGACTACACATTGACCCACCTAGACCTGTAGAAAACCCCGAACAATTCTGCCAGAGTAAAACAAAACAAAACAAAACACAGAATGGTGAGTTACCCAGGTCTTTTGTTTGATCCAGAATGACTCTTCCTCATGTCTCATGTCCTAGGTTCTAGCTTCTATCTTTAAGAGCAAGCAAGTAAACAAGCAAACAAACAAAACAACTCTTAATTTGTGTTGACACATTTATCCACCTCTTCTGCATTGTAAAATGTTATTGCATTTTTAAAATGTCTTGTCTATACACAACCAAACATTCCAGTTAAACCAGAGGGGCTATATTTTATACATTTCTGGCAAACAACCCTGAAGTAGAAGTTGCTTCTGGAGTCCCTTCATACCCTCCTCCCTTCTGTATTGTTTTAGCAAACAGAGTGATAACACCATATAATGTTTTGTATCTGATTCTGAAGATTGATTGCATAGGCAATAATGTCATTTCTGCCCCCCCCCCTCCGCCCAATGTTTTAGTAATGGCCCTAAAGGGAGAGAACAGTCATTGAGAGAAGCGGCAAGGGTGGAACAATCTGAGTGTAGAATCCTCAGCCTTGACATTCTAACTGGTTCATTTGTCAGTGGAAGAACAAAGCTGCTTACCAGCAGTAAAACTTGGCAATGCATTAAACTAATATGAAATAAAGTCCCAACCCTTTGTGCTTCTAGAATCATCAGGCAGCAGCTGTTTTGTTTCAGTGTAAAATGTTGCCTTGGACAAAAGGATGTTTTATCCTGGTGTTGTATTATTTTGCAGAAAAAGCAAGCTAAAACAAACAGGCACAAAGCCAGTAGTCCTTGAAAATTAGAAAATGGGACTGAGGAGGGGGCAAGGGGGTTGGAGCTGCAGAACTCCATTGTTTTATTTTCAAAGAGATGAGACTCAAAAACTCACACTGCTGGAGCGTGTGTCAGGGTACAGCCACCGGTTGAACTGTGGTGCATTCTGTGCTGCTGCTAATCCTTGGCCCTTCTTGATAGTTCTCATCGCTCCTATTGGAGGACGAGATGACTGCACACCAACACCTTTGGGACTGAACAAGACAAATGAGGGGAAAGAGAGAGTCCAACATGTTCAGAGAGACCTTGAGGTTCATGCAGAAGTACAGTGCATAAAGGATGCAAGGACATTCCCCTTCATCCCCCCTAAAATAAAATATCAGTCCAACTGAGCTTCCATATATGCTTAGAAGCCTTTGGGAGACTCTTGAAGATTATTGCCCTTGCAGACAATTTCATGGTCCTTGAGATAGAAGAGGCAGCAAGAGGCACAGCCATTTTAGATCTGGTTTTAGCCAATAAGGAGGACCTTATAAATGGGGTCAAAGTGGTGGGATCATTAGGTAAAAGTGACCATGCCCTCTTGGAATTTGTTATATGGTTGGAAGGTGAAGCTAAGCATAGTCAGATAAGAATCCTGGACTTTAAGAAAGACAATTTTTGAAAACTTAGGGAATTATTGACTGTGATTCCATGGACTGAAACACTGAAAGAGAAGGGTGTCCAAGATGGATGGGAGTCCCTTAAAAGCAAGATAATAAAGGAACAATCTAAAACTGTTCCAACAAGAAGAAAAAATGGGAGAGGTCTAAAGAAACCACAATGGTTTACTAAAGAACTTTCAACTCAGCTAACAATAAAGAAAAACAAGTATAAGAAACAGAAAAATGGGGAATGCACCAAAGAGGAATATAAGCAAACAGCTAATATATGCAGGGGGATGGTCGAAAAAGCTAAAGTACATAATGAACTTAGACTTGCTAGACAGATTGAAGATAGTAAAAAAGGTGTCTTTAGTTATGACCACAGCAAAAGGGGGAAAAAGGAAATGATAGGCTCTCTGTGTGGTGATGATAACCAGTTACTAACAGGAGACAAGGAAAAGGCCAAACTACTCTTTGCCTCAGTTTTCTGCAAAAAGGAAAAAAGAGATCTGCTGGGACAAAGAGTAGGTGAGGTAGGATGGGAATTGCACCATAGAATAGGTAGAGAGGTAGTACAAAAACACCTGGAAACATTAAATGAATTTAAGTCTCCTGGGCCAGATGAATTACATCCAGGGATATTAAAAGAACCGGCAGAAGTAATTTCAGAACAATTGGCAATAATCTTTGAGAAGTCCTGGAGAACAGGGGAAGTCCCCATCGATTGGAGGAGGGCTAATGTTGTCCCCATCTTCAAAAAGGGGAAAAAAGAGGACCCAAATAATTACCGCCCAGTCAGCTTGACTTCAATTCCTGGGAAGATCCTACAACAAATTATTAAGCAGACAGACTGTAATTGTTTAACTAGCAATGATGTCATTATGAGAAGTCATGCCAGACCAATTTGATCTCTTTCTTTGATAGAATTCTGGGTCCGGTGCTATTCAATATATTTATTAATGACTTGGAAGGAGGAATAGAGAGTAGGCTGATCATATTTGCAGATTATACTAAATTGGGTGGGGTTTCTAATTCCCTAGCCTATAGGAAGAAAATGCAAAAGGACCTTGACTGATTAGAGTCCTGGGCCAAAGCTAACAGAATAGGGTTCAACAGAGGGAAATGTAGGGTGCTGCATTTAGGTAAAAAGAATGAATTACACAAATATAGGATGGGAGACACCTAGCTGGAAAATAGTACAGTATCTGTGAATGGGATCTGGAAGTCTTGGTGGACCACAAATTGAACACGAGTCAGCAGTGTGATGTGGTGGCCAGGAAAGCCAATACAATTCTAGGTTGCACCAACAGAAGCATACTGTCTAGATCAAGGGAAGTGATAGTATGACTCTATCCTGCTCTGGTCAGACCTCACTTGGAGTACTGTGTCCAGGTCTGTGCACCTCAATTTAAACAGGATGTTGACAATCTTGAATGGGTCCAAAGGAGGGCAAACAAGACGACTGAGGTTCTGAAAGAAATGTCTTACAAGGAGCGGCTTAGGGAGCTGGGAATGTTTAGCCTTTCAAAAAGAAGGATGAAAGGGGATATGATAGCGATGTTTAAATATTTGAAAGGATGTCACATTGTAGAGGGGACTGGTTTGTTTTCCATGGCTTCAGAGACTAGGACGCAGGGCAATGGTCTCAAACTACAGGAAAAGAGATTCAATTTAAACATTAGGAAGAACTTCATGACAGTTAGAGCTGTTCGGCAGTGGAATATGCTGCCACAAAGGGTGGTGGAGTCTCCTTCTTTGGAGGTTTTTAAGCAGAGGGTGGATGGCTATCTGTCAGAAATATTGTGATGGGGGTTCCTGCATGGCAAGGGGTTGGACTAGATGGCCCTTGAAGTCTCTTTGAGCTCTATAATTCTGTGATGCTAAGTGCTATTTAAGAAAAAAAGCAAATGAAAAGAAAAATGAGGTGGATCACCCTTGCTTCTGCCCTAGTGGCCATATTGGAAGAAATACGCACACCATTATGAACTTCCTCATATTTTCTCATCTTCTACTGAGGGCCTAATCACATGGGCTATTTGAATTGTTTCTATATTTTATACCGATAAGCATTTATATAAACATTTATATATAAATCTCTGGGCAAGTTGAAATAGCTGTCTTTTCTTTTAATACGTTTCTCCAACCTGGAACAGATTTGGTAGGCGACAGGTGCCTACCCAACAAAATTGTTTCAGTAGCACAGTGCTTTAAAATTGCTTTTTGTTGATGTAATAAAGACCTGCATGATATATCACTAAAGCAGCCTCTAAATTCACGTGGAAAACTTTAGAGCGCAATGTTGGAGGATGTTTCAAAATGCAAGGTTTCCCTTGTCAGTTCTTTGGTTTTAGGATTCTTTGTTTCTCGAGGGAAACTAGCTAGGGTGTTTCTCCATATTGAGAAAGAGGAAGAAGCAAAGCTGATGAGTTGGGAATGAATGTTAAAAAGTGATGCAGCACTAAATGCTTGTGGGAGAGAAATGCTTCGTGTTCTGGAAAAAAAAAATAAGTGGAAGAGAGCAAGTGGGACAACCATGATGTACTTATGGCTGAGAAAACACACGAGGGGGGCAACATAAGTAAATTAGTAGCATACACAGGCCAAACCACTGGGACTAGAAATGACTCAAGGATCAGGTCATTTAAAAATGCCCATGCCTGCAAGGTAGAAAAATGTAAAATAAAGTGGTTGGGCAAATGAATCAATCTTAGTCATGTGTCATGAGAATGGAAAATTGTAAAATGGTTTAAATAGCTGCAGAAATGATATAACTGTAGCTCTTAGGGTCTATATAATTACAACTCAGCCCAACGTTTCCTTGCCTCCAGAAGCTGAAGGCAGATGCCTTTCTGTGGTGTTTACACGGACCACACAATAGATTCCCATGGCACATTCTCAACACATTTGGTTGATGACAGTTTGGCAGTGCCCAACTCTTGCAGCTCTTTCAGATATGAAAATGATATTTATTGTTGATGTTCCACTGGTGCACATTTTTAAACTACTGCCATTACCTTGCATTGTGTGTTGAAATGTTTGTTCCCAGCTTGTGAGCTAAAATCGGCAGGAAGGTGGCATATAAATGTTTGAATGGACAGCACTGCTTCTTAACTTTGCCAAGCTTCCTAGAATAGACTGCTAATTCTATCTTCTTCTCTCCCTCCCCCCTTTTAAGGATTGTATTATTTTAGAAGATGATGAAGATGAGGATGACAAGGTAAGAATATGTGGAGAGGGAGGGACTGGAATTATAATTGAAAGTTTGTCTGTACCAGATGATTCCTGGAAATGATCTGCCATGACTCATTTCGGTGGCTACTGAAATCTATAATTTGGTGAGGTGAAATAAGATCTTTGCTGTCTATTAGGGTAAGCACTAAAGCTCTCAAACAGAGGTCCATAAGTTCTTATCAAACTATACTATTCCCAAGGTTCCATAGGAATGAACTGCAGTAGTTGAATGAAATGGTTATTTATTATTTATTTATTTATTAGAGTTATATACCACATCATCTAGCAACAAGGCCACTCTGGGCAGTGTACAAATAACTGAACAAACAAACAAACAAAACAGTATACAATGTAAATATACAACTAATAAGCAAAATAAACATAACTGAATCAACAATATCATCATTAAAAAGCACTCAAAGAACAGAGAAATAATTAAAACAGAAAAGGCAGATTGAAGGACAGTGAATCAAAAAGGATGAATTAAGAGCCAGGGAAAGCCTTTCTATATAGACATGTCTTGAAATTTTTTTAAAATAAAAGATTGACAGCATAGGGGCCAGACAAATCTCAGCAGGGAGCTGATTCCATAAGTGGGGGGGGCGCCACCGAGAAAGCCCGATTCCTTGTTACTGATTTCTGGGCTTCCTTTGGGGTCGGCACCCTCAAGTGACCTAATGATTACTGTGTTGATATACCTCAGCACTAACCATCAAAAATATTGCCTGAAATCCATTAGCACAACTTACAGCCTGTAAGGCTGATGGCATCATCAGCTGCATGGTTTTTTTTTTTGGGGGGGGGGGAGATAATCAAAATATCTGATCTCCTGCTCCCACAGGTCCTGAGGGTCCATTGAGATCCCTTTCATCCCAGGGAAGCTTTTGCTGGCCACAAAATGGTGGTGGTGGTGGGAAGACATCTGAATTTATGAAAAACATATTTCTCCCCACCTCATCACATGGCCCTCAATGGCTTCGCCATGACAAAGGGGACTTCTGAATCATCAGAATGGGGTGGGAGTGAGGGATTAGGACATGTTTAATTTCCGAAAAACTGGCACAATTGAGACATAGGTTTAGAAAAATGGAGACAGCCCTGAAAATCCTTCCTGTTGAGGAGAAACATAGAGATTGTGTTGCTTTTTCTTTAGTACACAGTCACTAAAACATGTAAGAAACAAAACAAAACAAAACAAGAAGCATCAGCAGTAGCATTTGCCTCACTACAATTCAGGAAGACCTAGAACTTGGGAAAGCCATGGGCTCAGAAGTTCATGGTTTCTACCAAATGTATGTTTGTGAGTTCTGTCAGCGTCTACAGAGAAAAAGGGAGAGCGAGCTTTCTTGGATTCTGTTGCATGTTAGACATACCAGACCCTGCTTCTGGGAATTGTAACACACCCTCAGAGACTTAACTGTTTATGACTTAGAAACAGAACAACACTTAGTTCAAAAACAGAAGAACCTATTAATTCCATATGAATGATCAGTTGTTTATTAATGATCTAAAGTGCTGTTTTCCTGGCCCATCTCAATGCTAGCCAAGAAGTTTTTGATGGAAGATAATCATGGTTCATTCCCAGGGTGTATCTACCATTCTTCCATGCTTTTCTGTCCATTTGCTGTTTTGGAAGTGACATTCAACATCTTCTGTGCAACGGCCAGTGATTGTTCAATTAATGGTTCAGCCTTGTGTAGTTGAATGGCCTGGCCTCCAATGGGAGGGAGTTCCTGAGTTTGGGAGCAGAAATAGAGAAGGCCCTCTCCTGTGTCCCAAACAAGTGAGCATATGAGGATGGTGAGATGGAGAGAAAGGCCTCTCCAGATTATCTTAATTACCTGGGCAGGCTCATAAAGGGAGATATGCCATTTGTTTTGCATCCCTCGTGCACAGTGAATGCAGGATCCATGGCATATGCAGTTTCCTTCTTCCTGTTCTTCTGCAGAGGCACTCAGAGACTGGAGGAAAGCATTGAGCCATTGAAAGCATGGCACTTGGGCCCTGGTGTCAGAAAATGTCAATGTCTCTGGAAGGGACACCCAACATGCCTGCTTGACAAAAGTTGAGAGGCTGGACATCTTACGTTCTCATCGGCCACAGCCATGCATCTCATTTTCCAAGTTCAAGTTGAGGTGAATTACTTAGACACAAAAGGCTTTCAATTCGGACTTGTTTCAGCTTAAAAAAAAAAACCCTTAATCTTCCCAAGGACTTCTTTTGTAGTTTTGCTTGAGCAATTAATACAGAATCCAGCTCTTTCTTAGCTGAAAAATATTGGGGGGGGGGGGGAGGGAGATATTTCAGAAACATACTGGTCATGTAATTAACTCACAGTTTTAAATTTGTTTTGATCATTTTAATTCTTTCCCAGAGGTGGAAGGCTACTTTTATTCCACCCCTGGGTGCCAGAGTCAACCGCGAAGCAGAAGAAATCAGAAATGGGCTGTGAAGAAGCAAGGTCTCTCTGCTTCGTGCAGAGTGAGAAGGGGAAAAGGTTGCAGGGACAGCTTTGCCAGATGGAGGCAGGGGATTTTCTCTTTAATTTTAAACAGAAGCTCCAGGAAGGAGAGCTTTGAGCTATGGGTACCCCATTCCCTCGGTGGGTGCATTTCTTTCTTCAGTGAGCCAATTTGATTTAGGTTTAAGAAAGAGCGGGGTGGGGGCATCATCAAAGAAACCACAAAAGATTATCAAAGGAAGCCTGGCTCTGGTGGACTCCAAAGAGAAGTTCATTCTTCTGCATGCTACAGATGTAGTGCCGTGAGACATTGGCTGAAGCTAGATCGGACACTTCCATGGGCTCTAAAATATATTTAAGATCTTACCAAGCCTGCATGTAGTGAAGGCAGGTGCTCAATCTGAACAGTCAGAAGCTGGCTTTTGCAAGGGTTTTGAATTTGCAGCTCTGAGAACCCACCAGGCAGCTTGGACATTGCCATCATGTACCCTGCAGCTATGGACCTTGTGTACAGAATCCCGTGGTCTCAATATTACACTCCCTGTGTTTGATAAAATTGACTTGTAATCTGCAAAAGCTCCCACTGAAATGAATGTGGCCGCTTGTGCTGAGTGCTAGAAGAGATTAAGGGCGCCGTTCAGATAGCCACCATGACACATGCCTGACCATGCACTGGGAAGGGACACGTTAATGGGAGTGATCCCTTGAATGAGACCCTTCTGCCTACTGGGGAATTGTTCCAGCCCATCTCTAACTTGACCAAATTGGTCTAGCATGGGCATAGATCAGGGTCTGCCTGGAGCACATTTTCCTATGTGTCATGTGATCACCAGGAAGTAGATTGCCCTAGACTGCTCCACAAGAGGTCAAAGTTGTGTTTTACTCTATTTCCCTATGTGGCCACATCCTAACACAATAATCTCTTGGATACATATTCCAAAAAAGGACCTCTTCCTAGGTATGATGGAAAGCATGTAAAATGGAGTCGCCTCCCTTAAATCTGTTTCTAGAACTTTGTGTTTGCATAGATTATTCCTCATGTAAAATATAAATAGTTTATACATAGTTAGGGAGGTCCAGACCATCACCTTATGGAAATGTCTGTTCGTCATTGCAACAGAGGGCAATGCCTTGAGAATGCCAGATTATGTTGTGATGTTTTTGCAGACGTCCTCTTAAATATACCAGCATTGATTGTTGAACTAGTGTCATGCTCTGCCTCTAATGACATGTTAATTATATAGCCTACTTTTGACTTTCTGACTCATTTGTTCAGTTTCTTTTTCAATCTTTCCCTTTTTCTCGAGAATATTTTGTTTGAATTGGAAATGGCAACACCATATTTTAAATGTTTTGTTTCCGCTGCTTCTCTCAGCATTTATTATTTGTCGTATTTCTAAATCATATGGTATTTACAAATGACACATGGTTTAAATATAGATTAAACAAGCCACCATTAGAGATGGACACCAACCACAGTTGGGCAGTTCGATGAATTATTGTGTGCCCTGGATTTGCTGCCCTCTCTCCTCCAGTGGGTGCCCACTCAGAGGAGGAAGCAGGGTGGGGAATCTGGGACCCTCACCCAATACCTGTGGGCCTGATCCATGAAACTGTGCTGAAGCATGATTCATGTCCAAGTCTAGGTACAATTTTTTAAAAATCATACAATTGTGATTGAGTCCACTAGTCAAAATAAAAGTGGGAGGAAAGTCTTCTTAAAACAAAGACTTAATACACAGTCCATCTAAATCCTGTAGAAGATGACTCCACTAGTCCTTTCTTGTATGGATGTGAGTGTTACCTTTCTAGGGAGCAAGGCTGGTCTTATCTCAGGAACTCATTCTATGTAGTATGCATAGATACTTAGTTTATCGTTGCTTTCTTTCATTTTGTGGGAGTATTTTTGTATGTTTGCTTCTTGTGATAAAATAATGGCTGTGCTTATTCCATGAAGTTTTACTTAGATGTTTGGGTGTTTATTGTTGACAGCACTTTTTTGGCTTAGCAGGGGAATACCATCTATCTATCTATCTATCTATCTATCTATCTATCTATCTATCTATC
>JAHTLZ010000102.1:2158097-2175599 GCA_023846285.1 Phrynocephalus versicolor
ATTTATTTATTTATTTATTTATTTATTTATTTATTTATTTATTTATTAGATTTATATACCACAGCCATCTAGCCCAAAGGCTACTCTCACTGCTGATGATAAACTAGAACTTAATTATTTAGTTGTTCAGTTATAGTGCTCCTTATCAATAAAAGCACTCTTTTTGGTCATACTCTACTTTTAAATTTAACTTAGTTATTTCATTTATTTCCTTGAAAATCAATGACCAACATTTCAATATATTTTCATATTCCCACTACACATGAAAATCGGTGTCTCATTTCTGATGTTCTTTCCAAAATAACTTGTTTATTTGGTATAATTTCACCAGTGTTAAATACCATCCCTAAACTAATTTATAAAAATTCTCCTTTATCACTACAGATATAGATTTCAGTATTCAGTAAGGAAAGGTTTTCAAAGGAGAATGTTTTCAAGATACTTCAGTGGGTCAAAAATGCTTCCTGACTGCTTCCTGGGGTTGGTTACAAGGATCATATATATAACTCAGCTCTATTACCATATTTTTAGCTGTATAAGACACTCCTGACCATAAGACACACCTAGTTTGTAGAGGAGGAAAAGAAGAAAAAGTGTTTAGCCTAAGGTTTCATGGCCAGGGAATCCTGGCTGCAAAAGGGGAGCCTTGCAAACAAGGTGATTGGAACTGTGGAATGCAAGCTGCAAAAGAAGGCTTGTAAATGAGGTAATTGGGACTGGGGAATCTAGGCTTCAGAAGGGGGGGGGCAGAAGCTCTATGGAGGCCTTATTGCAAATGAGGTGATTTTTGACTGAGGAATATTGGCTGCAGAAAGGCAGGGGTGGGGAGAGACTCCCTGAAGGCAGCTGCAAAAGGGGAGGCTTGCAGATGAGGTGATTGGAACTGTGGAATCCAGGCTGCCGCAGGGGACAGGAGAGGCTTGAGTGTTCCCAGATGCATCCTGTGAGATAAAGGAAGCTGGACTAGATGGGCCTTTGACCTGATCCAGCATGGTTCTTCTTAAGAGAGGCTCCATGCAGGTAACTTCTCTCTAAAGGAAAATCTGTGCTATATAGGTGACTGGGACTGCTATATTCACTCTATAAGATGCACAGACATTTCCCCCTTAATTTTGGGGGTGGGAAAAGTGAGTGTTGCAGAGCAAAAAATATGGTAGCTGCCAATCAGTTTGGGGGCAGAATTCAAACTGGTGGTTCTAACTTATAAAGCCCTAAGTGACTTGGTCCAAGCTATCTCAAGGACCACGTCTCCCGTTATGAACTTTTTGGGGTTTTACAAGCATCAAATGAGAGGTATTTCTCTCAGTCCCACCTCATTCACTGGTACATTTGGTGGGGATATGGGAGAGAGCCTTCTCTGTTGGCTGCTCTTAGACCCTGGAACTCCCTCCCACAAGAGGCCAGGCTGGCCCCATCTTTGCTGCCTTTCTGCAAGCTGGAAAAGACTTTTCAGGCAAGCTTTCCCTGAGTGGCTGGCTGGCTGAGTGGGATTTTTAAATGAATCATGGAATTGAGAAGTTGGACAGGGCCTACAAGGCAATCAAGTCCAAATCTCCCCCTCCCTCCCTCCGCGCTCCATACAGGAATGCAAATCAAACTATATCTGCCAGGTGGTTTTCAAAATTTCTCTTGTATGCCCCCACTCTCCACCTCTTGAGGTAATTGGTTCCATTGCCTGATACAGGAAGGTTTTTCCTGATATTCAGCCCAAGGCAGAGTCCTCTGAACTTCAGCCCATTGTTGCAGTTCAACACTCTGGGATGATCGAGAACAGATCCTGTCCCTGCTCTGGATGGCAGCCCTTCAAATTGACAGCCCTTATCACCCTTCAGTCTTCTTTTCTCCCGTTCAGACTTTTCTCACAGGGATTGGTTTCCAGTCCCCTGATCATCCTTGTTGTCCTCCTCTGAACTTGTACCAATTTGTCTGACTGGTATTGTGTGTATCTTACTGCATTGAATGTGTTTTTGGTATTCCATGTATTTACCAAGGGCATGGTGACTCAGTGGGCTAAGCTTCTGAAAACTGTTGGCTGCAAAGTCAGCAGCTTGGTGGTTTGAATCCCAGGTGCCACACAGTGGAGCAAGCTCCCGCTGATAACCCCAGCTCCTGCCAACCTAGCAGTTCAAAAGCATGTAAATCAGGGGTGTCCAAACTTCAGCCCCCCAGATGCTTTGGACCATAACTCCCAGAATTCCAAACCTGTATTGCCAATGACAAAGGACTGTGGGAGTTGTGGTCCAAATATCTGGAGGGCCAAAGTTTGGACACCACTGATGTAAATGCAAGTCAATAAATAGGTACTGCCGTAAAAAATGGGAAGATAAAATAGTGTTTCCTTGCAGCCATGCCGGCCACATGACCATGGACTTGTACAACATTGTATACGGAGATGAGCACCACTCCTAGAGTCAGACACGACTAGCACACATGCACGGGGGGACCTTTACCTTTACCAAGGAAGGAAGGAAAGGAGGAGGGAGGGAGGAATTAGAGGGCCAAACTCTTTTGGCTTTGGCACTCAAATCCAAATGGCTTTTTAAACTCTTGCCTCCTTGGGAAGCAAACAATAATGATCTCTCTCTCTCCATCTCCCTCTTCCCAACCAGTACTCTGTTGTGAGTGTGTGATCCTCCTTTTTAAACACACACAGTACAAATTGAGTCATGTCAACAGTTCCACTCTTTAAAAGAACATCCACGAGGGGGGTCTAAAAATACAACAAGGCCATGTGTTGTATGCCTCCAACATCTGTCCCAGCTGTGCGGGAAGTGGCCAAGCTGTGTCTCCTTGCCTGTGAACAGAGCACTGTTCTATGTGCAGCTGGGTGACAGGAAAGCTTGGGAATGCAAGGCGATTGTAAATTCCTGTATTCATTTTGGTGACAATGATCCCTCAGAACTCAGTGGGGCATTAATGTGGCTGCCCTCCCTAATCTCCTAGGAATCCCATTGTATCTCAGTAGCAATGTTGCTCTGGATGTGGGTTGGCCATAAGTCTAGTACAGTGGTTTCAATAAGTGTCACAATGGTTTACATAAGCATTTCCATCTGTATAACCCAGACTATCAAAGAGACGTTTTCAGAGTTGGGTTCTATGGGGTTTGGCGGGTTTAAAAATACTTCCCATGGCCAGGGTTCACCGCTCCTTCAATTTAACATGTAAGGTCTCCATTGAAATTGAGACATATGCATTATTTCCTCTTCTCATTTTTTAAAAAATTGTCCATTAAGACAAAGTGTGCTTCATAGCCCAATCTGGTGTTTCCCCATTCCATCCCTTCAGCTCAGTTCATCCTGTTGCTCCAACATCAATTGGGGCCATCCAGAGAACACTCGTGGGCCACTTTCTTGAAACAACCTAAAAAAAAAGACTAAATTGTTAAGTCCACTCCCCTGATCATCCTTAATAATTAACAAAACATTAGCAAAACATGTTATGAATATAACATGAATTAATTTTGAATATGAATTAAATTTGTTCATTCATAACATGTTTTGTTAAGTCTTGGTGATCTCCTCCTTCCTAACTAATCACAAAACAAAGCGATTATCAGGGCCATATGAAGAAGAGGGTAAAGAGATGCTTTTTACCGCTTGAGGAAACGCTGCTTCTCAACATATGCCAAGCACATCATGTATTTTACACATTAGGCCAGGCTACAAGGTTTCTGTCAAAGGTCCATCTCTCTTTCTTTCTTAGCAGGACAGGGGTGGAGGGGAAGGAGAGAATATTTATACCTGGGATTAGAAACTTGCTCCCCGCCAAATCTTTTAGGATTATATAATGCTTGACTGTGGGTTACGTTGGATTTCTTGATATCAGGGTCAGTGGCTCTCCAGATACTGCACACATTCATTGCAGTGCCCTGTAGACCTTGGTTTTTCAACAAAGCTAATTCACACTTTTGGGCAGAAAGTAGACATTATTGAGAAAGGGGTGGTAACCTCTAAGTTGAAGAAGTTGTCTTCAGAGAAAATATTTAGTTAGTTAGTTAGCTAGCTAGCTAGCTAGCTTGCTAGTTTGTTAGTTAGTATTCCACCCCATTTGTGCAGATGCACTCACTAGTCTTGAGTGGACTACAGTGTCAACTAAAATAATAGTAAAAATGAAATGCAAACTAGCAACCATACGTGACCCAGCCATCACATCTCATTGGTTGCCAAGGGAAGTCCTGCCCATACATTTAGCCTGAGCGGGGTTGTCTGATCATACCAGGCACCAGAGATCATGTGTGGTGGCCTCACGCTCACTCCCAGCACTTGGTGACCTTTGCTTCTCATTTCAGACTTGGTGAGAAAGGGCAGCCGAACCTGAAAAAACATTTGAGCCATATTGGCTTGTACACTAATGCAGTTTTCCATGGGGTTGGCGAACCTGGTGGATGATATCTGTGATTCCTATGAAGACTAACAGAAACCACTCTCCCAATAACTTTTTTCCGCTTCTTGTTTTCCCCATCTCGATCCACAGCACCTTCAACTGGACTGTTCCTTTCCTCTCTGGCTTGGCCTGTTTAATACTTGCAGTGGCAGTCATGATTCTGTATTGCATACCACTCAGATACATCATTCTCATCTGGGGTAAGTTTATTTATTTATTTATCAATCCCAGATAGCAGGCTCATGCTTGACTCAGCATTCTATCCTTCCCAGGTCGGTAAAATGAGTACCCAGCATGCTGGCGGGCGGGGGGGGGGGCAAAGTTTAGCCTACATAAAGTAATGAAAACTGTAAACCGCCCAGAGACTACTTGAAGTGGTATGGGGCGGTATATAAGCAGAACACTTTATTTATTTATTTGTTTGTTTGTTTGTTTGTTTTGAGTATTTTGTTGCTCAGGGATGCATTTACATAGGAACCCATTGCACAGATTTGGTCACAATTAATCCCCAAGATTCCTGACCAGAACAGGAGCGCACAAGCTTTAGCCCCTCTCTCTGTATGCCAGTCAATGACAGCCATGTACCTACTTTTCTTCACAGCTCACCCTTGACATTAGTTAGAACTGCCAAGCTGGAAGGGACCCCGTGGATCATCCAGTCCAAACTTTAGCAAGGAGGCACATTGGGGGGATTGAACTCCTAACCTCTGGCTTCACAGTTGGTTGTCTAAACCACTGGGCTATCTAGCAGTTCAGTCTTGAAACCACAGAGCTGGAAGGGACCTTGCTGAACATCAAGTCCAGCCCCTATCAAGGAAGCACTGTATCTCTTCTTTGGGGGATTATATACTGGAATTATGTGTGCATGTATTCACACATAAGGCAAGAGAGTGGCAAAAACAGACCGGTCTATCTGCTCAGCTTAGAAACAGTAAATAAACTCTTTTCTCAGAGGAAATTCAGAGGAACGGGCAATTTCTGCGTTTGTCTGAGGGAAACTGAAAATGTAGCCACCTCAGTCCTGTTATAAAATATGTTTTGTGTCTTGAAGTTGGCTTGTCACCATCCCTTTTCTCCTCAGGTACAGAAAACCTGAATATCATGTCCTTTAAGAAGGGGGCATGCGTGTAAATTCCTTCTCTTTCCCATCCTTGAATGCCGAAACTGACCGGGAACCCTTCGGTCAAACTCTTCCAAAAAATAGTCTGGAAGATTTTGCTTTTGATGAGAGATTTCCAGGTCCAAATGTTTGCTGGCAAAGACATCCCGAAGCTCAATGTGGTATCTATTCCTGCTTTTCCACTGCTTCTCTCTCTCTTCCCACCCTGGTCCCCCCACTCTCTTAACAATGAGATTTTTTTCATTCCCGAAGCTTTGTAAGAAACCCCCCACTGCTTCCTTGAAGGAAAGATGTTTGTGAATGTTTCCACATAACAGCAACATGTGTCCAACTCATCTGTGTTTTCACACTATTTTTTTCTTGTAAAATCCCCCCCCCCACTCTGATGCCACCACGTTCGTGCCTCAGCAAGTAAGGCATTTATATGCTGCAGTGGCTGCATTTTCGTCCTCCACCTCTTCCTCCTCCTCTTTGTCTTCTCCCAACCATTTTTGTCCTTCTGTTTTCCTTTCCCAGGCATAAATAAATTTACAAAGAAGCTTAGAAACCCCTACGCCATTGACAATAATGAGTTGCTGGATTTCCTCTCCAGGGTCCCATCGGATGTTCAAAGGGTAAGACATGAATGGCCAGTGTCCAGCTGAGACACCAGGCCAAGCCTAAAGAGCCACCAGGTGCAATGTTGTGGAGAAACACAATGCAGGGGTATTCTGGACCGGCAGGGATCAGCCAGCATCTGAAGAACTCATAAACCAGGGTGGGAAGGTGCCGGGGGGGGGAGGGTGTCAAAGGAAGGAAAGGAGGGGGCAGGCACAGGAAAAGGGAAGCCCAATGCCTTGTTGGGAAGGAATGGTAGTGCCCTTTTAATTATTATTTTTATTTTAAATCAAGGGCTTGATGATTCACTCAGTGTGATTACCAAAGGCTTCCACTCCTCACACCAAGCTTTGCCTGTGTATGTATGTCTGTGTGTGTGTGTACAGCCGTCCTATCCAGGACATCATTTAAAATCACAATGGGCTAAAATATTTGCCTAGATGCCCTAAGCACGTCCTCACTCACCTGATTTCGGAAGCTAAGCAGGGTCGGCCCTGGTTAGTATTTGGATGGGAATACCAGGTGCTGTAGGCACCTGGAGTAGGAACTGGCAAGCCACTCCAGTATTTCTGCCAAGAAAACTCCATGGACATGGGATCACGGAGAGTCGGTCAGGACTGTAATGACACAACGCACACCAGTTTTATTGAACTCAGGGGGAATGACCCCTAGGACTGTGCCATGTGAGAATATATTTGCCTATGCCTTGTATGTAGACATTATATGCACACATGCATATTTATGCACCCACTCTCTCAGAACCAAGAGAATTAAAAACAATTAAATGGAAAAGAAGAACGCAGGAAAGAAACCTGGAGGCTTGGGGTGGGGGAAGAATTGGGCAGAAAAGATGTTTGCAATATTCAGTTCCTGGAAGAAGAAAAAAGATGAAACTGCCCAATGAGCAACATGATTTGTTTTCTTGAATATCCAGAGAAAAAGCAGTAAGAGGGACAATTTTTTTCCTATCCAGGAACTGATGCCATGTTGTGTTATGTCTTTTCTTTCAAATATAACTTGTGAGAATTCAGTGAATCTCCAACAGAAGACACGGGGGAAAAGAGTGCTGATGGAGAACTTTTCCCGTTGGGACTAAAGGCTGTCCAAAGTTTGCAAGTTCACATTTTCAGCTCCCAGAATTTGATGAATTAGAAGGTCCTGGTCGTTCTAGATACAGGGTTCTGAAAGCCCGTGGATCAAGAAAGCAAGTTTTCCAACTCCTTGCTCTTGCTGTACTATAACAGATTTTTTTTTATTTTAATGTAGTGTTGAGAGAGAAGGGTCATTTAAAATATGATCCATTGTCTGGCATTGCTCCCTATTTATGAATGAGGAAGACTACATGGAGACTCCTGTTGTCTGGAAAGACAAAGTCAAGCTGCTAAATTGGAGCAAGGTTTCTTGATTCTAGATAGCTTCCATTTCTATTTGGAGTTAGTCATTATGAAGAAGATGTACTCTGAATCAGAGCTGGTGTCCACAGAGAGAGAGAGAGAGCAATCCTGACACTATCCCACAGTCCTTCCTTCCTTCCTTCCTTCCTTCCTTCCTTCCTACCTACCTACCTCTGCTGATCCTTTCATGGTTTGGTGTTAAGCATTTAACTGTTGCACAGCAGTACTAGGCAAAAGTCAGCAGCTTTCTAAAGTTCTGCAAAACATACACAGATCTGTGTATGTTTTGAAAACATTCCCATACTGTGGAAACCTGTATTCTTCTGTATTTCATTTGGTTTGTTTCCATTTCGTAGCATTTTCTTTTCTTGTGAGGAGGTGATCTATCGCTAAAGTAAGGCATCTGTACAATGACAACATCCTAGACGTATTTCTTCAAAAAACTTTTATAAAAAACAGGACAGCAAAGGGACAGATTGTGGAGTCCACATATACATTGGGGCCCAACTACCTCCATCAATGTAACACCATCCACAGACACAAACATCAAATCCTGTGGTATTTGATTGTGTAGTTGCAGTCTCTGTTGCAACCCGGCACCTGTGTTGAGCCATGAGTGAAACATTCTGGCCTAAATTCTCTTGCTTAATTTAGTATACCATACAAAAGTAGTTATTTTGAACCAATGTCAGTTTAGTGAGTCTCTTCTCTGTGCAATTCATTGTTCCAAATGGGCCTACTCTAACCACGACTTTAGCATTGTAAGTTGCACTTGAGTAGGTGCATTTGAATCAATGGAACTTGCAGAGGGGCTGACTCACCAATTCTACTGTCAGTAGTTGATTCCATGGGTCTACTTTAGCATGACTTCCTTTGCCATACAACAGGAATCTTGCCCCAGGAAGCTTTGAAAGGGAAGCAGAAATAAGTCCTCGTGCTGGAGATTAAATTGTGGCTGTTTAAGCCAGTTGGCTGAGGCTAAATGGGGAGATTTATTAGTGAGTTTTCAAAATATTTTATGCAGTCTGTCCAGGTAGGTAGGAAAACTTCATTTGCTACTGGGAGATTCTGCCCCAAATGTGTTCTTTCGAGAACAAGTAGAGACAGATGATGAACTGTGTTTACATTTTTCTCTTTGGCAAATCTTTCTTGACCTGAATCGTCAAGTTCTGCAGGGAAGTCATTGGTGAGGCAGAAGAAGCACCATCTCAATCGACTGGCTCCTGATTTATTTTTTATTCATGTTTTCCTTCCCAGTCTATAAAGTCATTAAGCTTAAGTATACTTTCCCGTTCCATCTTACTTTTTTTGCTCCAGCTCTTTCTTACAGAAGACACAGGGCTGGCAGTGGCAGAGCACATGAATATTTATATTTAAAGATAAGCTGTTCATCCGTTTAGGATATACATAAAGAAATCATGTGTGGAGTTTGCCTGAATCTATTTCCTCTTATCCTCATTGACCTTAAAAGAAGTTCATGCTAAAGGGGATAGTGGGGGGGGGAGATATTTTGGGGACCTTCTCTGTGAGTGTGTGTATTGTTGGAATGAAGGCTTGGCACCAGCTGTTAGAACTGAAGCAGGACAAATTGCATTTAAGTTTGTAGAACAGAGGAAAAGAGCACAATAGATCAGATCACCGAAAACCTCCCCAAATTGTATGACTAAAATTTTAGCATATTCTTAATAGTTCCTCAACCATACTTGTTTTGTTTGGCTTTTTTTAAAAAAAAAAATGTGGACTTGAAGAGAAACTATCACTATGAAGGTCGTCTGAATTATAGCTGCATGGTCGTGTATTGAGGAGCAGAGCAAATTAAGATTCTGTAAGTCGATTCTGAAAATTGGTCCAGCCGAAACACATATATGTATAATTTTGACTCTGGACTTCAGATTAGCACTAAATTTGCTATAGATGTATCAAACAGTCTGCACTTGCTCTCTACCAAATTTGAGGAGGTTTGGCCAAAACATTTTCAAGTTATGATGTTTTTTTAAACAAGTAAAGCTGCTCCCTGTGCAGAAACAAGTGATCCTAAGAGTTACCAGATTTAAAATAGCTCATACAAATTGAGTAGACCAGTCTTGCTTATATTTCAAGGAAATGGTTGGTTCCACTCATGTGTTTTTTTTAATTTGAAATGAATCCAGGCTGCACTGGCTGAAATATTGATCATCAAATGAGGCCTTTCCAAACGGGCAAAAACAGCCCCTTTGTTATAAGACTGAGCATGGGTGGAACAGGCTTACCATCAAGAGTGTTCCAAAGTAGATGTATTACTGCAGTTTCATGGGTGAGAAAGAGACATTTGAAAGGCAACTATATGTCACAGAAACAGTAAAAAAAATGACAGGCCTCAAGAAAGGGACATTTTGTCATGCGTCTCCAGGAAATTAACATGCAGTTTTATAAGGCATGTTCAAAGTATTTCTGCATTACAAAAACAGAGAGCAGTTGTGTTTGTCCCAAACTCTGAGTGCTTCCAGTAAAAAACAAATGTTTCTGGATTTCTGGGACAGGTCCTTAAAGGGGAAATCAGCTCCAGGTCTGGGGCAATTTGAACTTGTGATCTTCAGGAATCAAATAGCCTATGTTGCTTCAATATGTCAAAACAGAGCCCTGACAATTGATTTGTGTTTAGGTGAGAAGTGGTTGACAGTTGAAAAAGGAATCAGCTTCTGAAATGTTCACTTGCTTGATGTCTCTGTGAATGGCAGTAACAAGCACAAGAGGGTATCACATAGATCAGGCCTGCCCAACAGGTAGACCGGGGGCTACCAGTAGCCTGTGAAGGGTTCAGAAGTAGCCCGCCAGCCATCAATTAAAAATGTGAGGGGATAAGTTCTCCACTTCTACCCCCCCCATCCCAAGGACCACCACTGCCTCAGCAAAGCTCTGGGTCTGTCAGCCCACTGTCTCAGCCGAGCGGGGCAGTTCAAGGGCCATGGCACAGTCCCCTGCTCTCCCTACCAGCCAGATGATCGACGTGCCACTGTCTTGTGACCAATTGAGTTGTTGGTGCAGAGTGGAGGAAGGAATTCCTCCAGAAAGGATTAATTGATTTTCAATGCATTCCTATGGGAAACTGCTGCTCTACTTACAATTTTTTGCTTATGAGCATATGCTCAGAACAGATAAAATTCATAAGTAGAGGTTTTAGTGTAGTAGCCCTCAGACACTTTCATACGGAAAAAGCAGACCTTGGCCTGTTCAAAGTTGGACAGCCCTGACATAGATCATCTTGACTTCTGACATGGGTGTCATCAACATTTGCTACAAAAGGCCTGGCATCCTTTTCCCTGCTGGCGATGTGGTCATGATACTGGGCAACTATATCAAGTCATTCTTCTGTATATGGATGTCAAAGCACAATATGCCACACATGTATAAGCCAAAGATATTTTGGAAAATTACTAGAGTAAGTCAGATGAAGCAAAAGATAAAACCCACAGTTTTGTGACATCTTTAAGAGAAACACATTTGTTGTTACATTCGTTTTTCTATATACAGTAGTTTCCTTGTGTATGTGTGTCTGTCTGTGAAGAGTGAGAGAGTAAGGTTTGAGAACTATGTACAATTTTGCAAGATGCAGTGACCACATAACTTCCATGAGACTCTATATAGAGGAGTGGGACAGGTGATACCTTTAGGCTACTATAAAAATAACAAAACATTGCTAATATTTCGAGGGCGAAACCCTCTTCCTCAGAGCAGTACCAATAGGTAATAACATGGCCAAAGATGGATTTGCCAGGAGTTATTTCTTAGATGTAGATTCCATGGCAAGGTGGAGAAAAATCCAGGCAGTTTACTTGAGGCACAGAGCTTGGACGTTATTAGGCTGCATCCGAATTGCAGGGAGGGAGGTGTTTTAATTGTCCCAGTCCTTTGAAAGACATATCATGGCTCTCAAGTACACACATTCACACCTCTCCTCAATGTGACTGTCGAGGCCAAAAGCCCCTGATTTGTCGGCAACGGGGGAGTGGGGTTGGTGCAGATGGCCCATGCATTTCATTTGAGGTTACAATTTGGAAAAGTCCACTGAGTGTAGTCAATTGGATCAAATAAAAGGAAAGAGATTACCCAGTGTTGCAGTCTTTTCTCTCTTGATAGTTCCATTTGCCTCTTTCTTGGTGTGTCGTGCTTGACCGGTTCCGTTCCACCAGTGAGTTATATACAGTGAGTTCTGTACAGGAGTTGATCAGTTAAACAAAATCCACAAGAACCAGTCACAGGGACTCATGGAGGGTGGGCATATCTAAGGATGCATGCAGTTTAGCTTGTTTACATCCAATGATAAATGTGGACATATTTTGCTGTATTCACAGTTTCTGAAACCACAGTGAGTTTATAACAGTGTGTCTGTGTGCAAGAAGCAGATCTGGTTTCTTTTTTATACTCCAGGAAGGAGAACTAAAAATGAAACAGACCAGGGCTTTTCTTCGCACATGCTGAAATCAGGTGGACACTTCTGCCCCCACTCCTTACCCCCAGCCTGGTGCATCTCATTAGGAAATAAAAATCTGGTTTTAATATTTTGGTTTTCAAGAAATGATGCATGACTTCTCAAATCCTTCCTGCAATTAATCCCCCATGTTACTGTGTTTAGAAAATGATTCATTACTTTTGAACCTTCCTTGGTTTTCCCTCCGTTAGTCCTTGGGGAGTCATTAACGCATAGCGGAGGGAGCTTGGATTACCTTGTTGCAAACGTGACGTCTGTTTGTTTTTACAGGTGCAACATGCTGAATTGAAACCATACAGCGGTTCCAGTCCCACTAGGAAGAAACGGAGCGCTCTGTAGGAGGAGGAGTTTCAGAATGTAGCATTCCCCCCCTCCTTCCTATGTACATGTATGTGCACAGGCCCTCCCCCCCATTTTTTGGATCAGATCTCTGCTGTGTGCACTGCATCCTGCATGTTTTGTCTGGAAGGCATAGTTTCCAATTGAACCTTTCCTTGTAGCTGGCCAGCTGGCCATTTTTTCCAAAGCACACTGGTTTTTCTTCTGTTATGGACATCATTCATCCTGTAGATGCTAAAATGGTTTGCACTGTGGATACTGGTGTCAAAGGCATACAAGACACTTTTTAATAGAGAAGAAATCTCTCTCTCTCTCTCTCTCTCTCACACACACACACACACACACACACACACACACACACACACACTTTCCAACTCTCTGTCTCTTCATTAACCAAATTGATTTGAGAAGCCTTGGAACTGAAAACAACAAGAAAATCATATCCAACAGATTTGCATCAAGATACAAAAATGATTCCTCATTGAGCCATGTTGACTACGTGTCGATGGATTCGGAATTCAGAAATCCTTGATACCCATCATCTGCTTTCAGTAAAGTACAGAAAGAAATGTTGTGGGGGTGGGGAGAGAGGAGAGAAAGAAATGATTCATATTTCTTTCAACTAGCTCAGGATTCATATTTCTTTCAACTAGTAAATGCTGCTGACATATTCACAAAGAACTGCCACGTGCCAGAGCTGAGGTGCTTGGGAAGGGTCTGTTGCTGGCAATAGGCATCCCATAGGGTTATGCACATTCAGGTTGGAACCTGCTTAGAGCAAACCAAAGAGAGGTTTCAAAGGAAGTGAGATTTTTTCAGGAGTGCTTGACCAGTTCTGTTTCACCAGTGAGGTTCCATGGCCGAGTAGAATATAAGAGGAAACTATGGAATGGTGATTCCTCTGGTTTATTTAAGCAAATTGTTTTAATTTAATTGTGCAATCCAGAGTTTGTGCTGCTATACTGGTTGTGTGGCCTTAGGATAGGATGACCACTCCCAGTGTCATGCGCTCCCAAACGCATCTGGTGGGGCCACTGTGAGATACAGGGAGCTGGACTAGATGGGCCTTTGGCCTGATCCAGCAGGGCTCTTCTTATGTTCTTATGTCAATCACCAGCCTGTCTCATCAGCACCCAGTGTCCTGTGTTCTTCCCCTGTTACTGAACAGCTGGCATACTGCAATGGAGAGGAGAAGTCTGTAGATCATTGTGCAGCTGTACGTGCATTTGAAATAGCTGTGAGTTGCTTCTGTAATGCCTCATCTTAATGCCCTACTAAGAACTTAAGTAGGGGTTCCCAACTTAAGTTCTTCTGATGAGCCACCATCCTTCAGCTAGGGATGAAGAACACCAGACTTGAAAGTTTCACCAAGTATAGACTTTTCAGACCAATTGGGAATGGCTGTGAGAAGAATGGCACTGTGGCTGAAGAATTTGCACTTTTTTCTATGTGGGAAAGTCAAATATGCACTTTTAACTAAAAATCAGTCAGAATTTAGAGCAAAGAAGACAACAGAAAAGGGAAATAAATATGAACAGCCAACATGTTCACATATTTGGGAGGTGGGCTAAAAAAAGCCATAAGCTTTGTCACTACTAGACAACTCTGTGGTTTAGGCATCTAGATTCCTTACAGGGCCTCCTTGACAAGGGCTGGACTTAATAACCAGAGGATCCTTTCCAGCTGTGCAGTTCTAAGACTATGATAGTGATGCTTTGGTCTGCATGAGAACATGCATCAGTTGGGTAAAGCACATAAATAAATGTGGGTGTCTTAGGTGAAATGTATTAAATGTGTGCAAATATCAATATGAAAAGGAGAAACACTGATAACGAGGACAGGAAAAAGATGCAGGTGGGATTCAGAGAAATACAAGGAAATCAAAATTGAAATGTTTTCACATCCCCACAGTGAGCTTTTAACTGTGCTGGTCTAAACGGGTGAGACTTAAGATGAGAAACCACTATTCTAGACTCCATTCGGGCTTTCGGTATAATAGAATAATAGAATCATGGAGTTGGAAGAGACCTCAAGGGCCATCTAGTCCAACCCTCTACCATGTAGGAAACCCCCCCATCAAAGTATTTCAGACAGATGGCCATCCAGCCTCTACTTTAAAACCTCCAAAGAAGGAGACTCCACCACCCTCACCCTTTGTGGCAGCATATTCCACTGCCAAACAGCTCTAACTGTCATGAAGTTCTTCCAAATGTTCAAATGGAATCTCTTTTCCTGTAGTTTGAAACCATTGCCCCGAGTCCTAGTCTCTGAAGCCATGGAAAACAAACCTGTTCCCTCTTCAATATGACATCCTTTCAAATATTTAAACATAGCTATCATATCCGCCCTCAGCCTTCTTTTAGAGAGGCTAAACATTCCAGGTTCCCTAAGCTGTTCCTCATAAGACATTTCCTCCAGACCCTCAACCATCCTGGTTGCCCTCCTCTGCACCCGCTCGAGGTTGTCAACATCCTTTTTAAATTGAGGTGCACAGAACTGGACACAGTACTCCAGGTGGGGTCTGAACAGAGCAGAATAGAGTGATACTATCACTTCCCTTGATCTAGAGACTGTGCTCCTGCTGATGCAACCAAGAATTGTGTTGGCTTTCTTGGTCACTGCATCAAAACTCTGAAATCTGAATCTTCATTCCCCAGGTAAGCTCCTCCAAGTGGAAGGTAAGGTTGGTAGAGGAAAGAGGAGAAGACAAACATTTCCATAACCTTATGAGTTTTCAGAGGGGGAAAATGGCAAGCCACTTTGGAAACAGAATGGTCTTTGCATTTTGAAGTTCAGGTGAAGCAAGAAAGAAAAGCAAGACTAAAGAGATTGGTGGTGGTGGTGGTGTAACCTTTGAACATAGAGAAAGGAAGCTTCAGTTTGTAGCGAGGCAAGAATCTAGCCTTGCTGTTGATAATCCTGGACCTCATTTGTAACCGTCTTGCTCGATCATGCCATAAACATGGAGGGAGTTTCTATAACGGGTCACTTGTTTTTTTATCTGCTTCTCTTATTTACTTCAATTAGTAGCTTTCTGGAATGACCTGGAGGGTTGGTTTATGAGAGATTTTAATTTTATATGGAAAACATTTTGATGATGCAATAAAGAGGAAGATGGTGTACCTTCAGTTGAAAAGGTAGTTTTCTCTTTACTGTATATTTCTTATCTCTTGCATTCTCACTATGGTTTGATTCAGTTACCTGCATATTCTGTATCTATACTGTGAGATCCTGGCCCCTGCCAACATAGATAGAGATGGGACAAGGTACTTTATTTAACAGTGACTTCCAGATTTCGTTGACCCTGGGATCATAGGAATTGCAGTACAAGAGCTCCAGAACGATCTCTCCAAACTGGGGAAATGGGCTGCCAAATGGTAAATGCGTTTCAGTCTAGCCAAATGTAAAGTAATGCATATTGGGGCAAAAAAAAATCAAAATTTTATCTATCAACTCATGGGCTCTGAGTTATCCGTGACGGATCAGGAAAGAGATCTTGGTGTGTTGGTGGACAGCTCCATGAAGGTGTCTCCCCAATGTGTGGCAGCAGTGAAGAAGGCCAATTCCATGCTAGGGATTATCAAAAAGGGGATTGAAAATAAAACAGCCAACATTATAATGCCATTGTACAAAACAATAGTAAGGCCACACCTGGAGCATTGTGTACAATTCTGGTCACCTCATCTCAAGAAAGACATAGTGGAACTGGAAAAGGTGGAGAAGAGAGCGACTAAAATGATTACTGGACTGGGGCACCTCCCTTATGAGGAAAGGCTAAAACATTTGGGGCTCTTTAGTCTGGAAAAAAGGTGCCTGGGGGGGATATGATTGAAACATACAAAATAATGCAGGGCATGAGTCAAGTGGATAGAGGGAATCTCTTCTACCTCTCCCAAAATACCAGAACTAGGGGACATCCACTCAAATTGGGGGCTGGGAGAGTAAGAACAGACAAAAGAAAATATTTTTTTTACCCAGCACATTGTTAGTCTGTTGAACTCCCTGCCACAGGATGTGGTGATGGCATCTGGCCTGGATGCCTTCAAAAGGGGATTGGACACATTCCTGGAGGAAAAGTCCATCACAGGTTACAAACCATGATGGAGAAACCAGGGTACTTTAAGGGCCAGATGCAGGGGAGTGGTATCAGGAGACATATCTAATCTCATGCACTCCCAAACGCATCTGGTGGGGCCACTGTGAGATACAGAAAGCTGGACTAGATGGGCCTTTGGCCTGATCCAGCACGACTCTTCTTAGGTTCTTAGGTTCTTAACTTTTCCCATGCCTAGTCGCCAACAACTTGGGCAAGGTGCTTGGGTGTGTTTCCAAGTACTGCTTCAGCCAAACACTAGAAGTGAGCCTCTCTTATTTTCCTGCACCGGAAAGGAGAAAGAGCAAGGCTCACTAAGACCCTGAAGTTGGAGGAGAGAACATCCCTAGAGACTTCTGCAGGCTAATGAGAAATCTTGCAGGCTCATAGGGGATCCTCTGTGACTGCCATAACCTCCTTGGAGTGGAGGTTGAAGGGGAGCTTTCCTTGGCTACGGATTCCATAAAGGTGAGACTCTCAGCGCCGCTGGAGTGAGACTTGATCAAAGTAATGGAACAGAACACAGTGAAAGATTGTGTGCCTTATGCTCCCCATCCCAGCGTTGCACAAGTGAACTGAGTAGACATCAGTCATTGATTCCAGTCCCTTGGTGATCTCAGTCTGGACCCATGCCCCTGCCCAAGAGGTCCCCGCTGCCACGCCATTGTCTTTGTTCCAGGCACACAGCCATCTTGATAATGTTTTGGGTATGTTGATAAAGATTCAAGTTCCACTCAGATGGCTCGCTCGGCAACCTTGTCCTGATTGCTCTCTCTCTCTCTCTGTCAGCCTAATTGACATATCAGGCTCATGGCACAGTGATTAAATGGCAGCACTGCAGCTAAGATGCTGTGCATGACCCAGGTTCAGGCCCAGGTAGCTGGCTTGAGGTTAATTCAGCGTTTCATCCTTCTGAGGTCAGTAAATTGAGTATCCAGCCCATGGCAGGGTGCTTGTGCGTGTAGCCTGCATAAATAACTTGTAAATAGAGTATTTTAAGTGCCCAGGAGGACAGAATATAAATAGCAAGTAAGCTTTTCTTTCTTTCTTTCTTTCTTTCTTTCTTTCTTTCTTTCTTTCTTTCTTTCTTTCTTTCTTTCTTTCTTTC
>JAHTLZ010000102.1:2185466-2212166 GCA_023846285.1 Phrynocephalus versicolor
ATCTTGAGTGCTGCTCATTTGGAGGGTTCCTGAGCATTTTGATCCACACCATCTAGAAATGGACCGAGCCCTGTTTTGGTCAGAGTTTGGGCATTTGGCAGCATCCTGTGTAGATCCCTAGCTCTCAACATGTCAGGATATCATGACTGTTTAGAAATCCTCCTGTTTTCAGGGAGAAAGAGATCCCATTAAAGTGGACAGCTGCAGTGAAGTGTTGTCTTCCTGAATAAAAAGAACAGAGATTTTCCTCAGCAGAAGAATAAGGGAGAAAAAAATAGACATCTTTTCCCCTGTAAGAAACATGTACACGAACCCTTAGATACATGTAAGGTATTAACAGACCTATGTATATGTATACATATTAACCATGGCATGTTGAGATCTGTTTGCACACACAAATGGTTCTTAAATGTGAAAAATGAGGAAGCAGAGGAAAAAGTTTGAACTTCTTTTGATTCTTACCTCCAAGACAAAAATAAGTGGAGATTTACATCCCTATAATCATGTTTGGGCTTGTTTCTAACTAGACAGAAGAATGCTGTGCCAATTCTAGTGCTTTTCCTGCCACTGTGGGATGGACCAGGTCTGCTCCTACTTGGTGTCGGCCCATGTAAAGCAGCTACAATAACTAACAGGATGTTGCTCCATCCCTAAAGTGATGTTCGTAGGTGTTCATGAAGTCATACAATCTTATTCCAGGACAGGAGTATTCACGGTCTTCTTTGTTCTCAAGTAAAATGTGTGGCCTCCCTTCAAGTTTCCTTAGACCTCACCAGCCAGATCTTTTTTAAAATTGAAAAGTAATGGGGGGGGGCACCAGTTTCTTATGCTCCTGGAGACATTCTGAACAACTGGGTTTGGGAAAGATACTGTACACACCCATCCCAAATATCCAACACCTCCAAAACAGAGCTGAAGCAGCAGCAAAAACCTCAGCAACCAAATAGAGAATGTTATTTCCGAGCCTTGCATAACCCCTCTCCACCCCAGTTTTCACCCAGTTATGGCCATTTCCATTTTATTTTATTTTATTTTATTTTATTTTATTTTATTTTATTTTATTTTATTATTTTATTTTTACAGCTTATATGCTGCCCACTACCCAAAGGTCTCTGGGAGGCTTACAATCAAAAGAATTAAAACAGTTAAAACATAAAATATCAATAAATAATTAAAAATAATCAAAACCTTGCACTAAAATCCAGTGTATTCCAGTGTAAGCTTCAGTGTAACTTGCATTTTCTTGGTGGTGGTGGGGATTGGACCCAGTAGTTTTAGGTTGTATTATCTCTTTATTTTACCTTAAGGTTGTTTTATCTCAGTAAAATACCATGATGATAATTTTCTACATGACTGAGAGTTTCCTCCAACTAAGAGTGAGAAAAAGGGAGAACCCCCCTTACTTCAAGGCATCTGTAACATGCACATATGATAAAACTAACATCCTTTCTTCTGTAAAACTAGCATCCTTTCTTTTTTCCAAGAACCAAAATAAACAGCAAGCACAGAACCCAAGGCTAAGGTGTGTATGTGTGTGTGTGTGTGTGTGGAGATACAAACAACCTCTCCATGGCCTCCAATCCATTCATGGCTCTGAATCCAAGCAGCCACCATTTTGGTCTTGATTTTCACCAGAAGGATCGTGAGTGCTCTCTCATTGAAGACATCTCACATTTTCCCTTCCTCTGGTGGGTGCTTCTTCCTCACGTTCATGGAAAGTCAGGCATGGATTCTAATCCCTTGTCAGAGACTGACCTCCACAGACACCAGTGTGTGGGACAGTGGGTACAACGTGCTGAAACGCAGTGAGATGTGAAGTGCTGTTGCTGCCATCTTGGAGAAGTAGCTTCTTTCTCCACAAGTTGAAAAATCGCTGGGGGGCCGAGGGAAGAGAAGAAAAAGAAACAAGTCCACATTTTCTCCCTCCTCCCTCAACACCCCCTCAAGGCCTTAGCTGTCAGGATCTTTTAGAAATAACACACTCCTCTGAGGAAGTCAGAATAGCAACGGGAAAATGAGTAAAACCTATTATAAAACAGTTGTCCAAGAAGTTAGGCACGGCGCAGGGTAGCGATCGATATGCTGTGAAGGTTAAATCTATTTTCACACTGTGTTCCATTTCACAGTTTAATGGTGTTTTAATGTGTCTGTCACTGATTCTGCCCTTCATGTTACACAGGTAGAGGCTCTACAAAGGAGGAAAGGACTTGAGTTCCCCTCGCGCTTCGCACAGTTACATCTTATTTACCAACTGCGCCTTGACACCTTCCCTTTTCCGGCCTCTCCAGAGAGACAACTGGCTCCAGTTCTTTTGACTTTTAAAGGCATAATGTATGGGCTGTCCTTACAGTAATTTCAAATTATCTTTGTCAAAGGCCTCTGGGATTGTGGAGGCTGTAAGGCAATGAGGTTCAGGGCAGGAGGCGGGTGGAAATGTAATGGATTTTTACAGCCACTAAACGCATTAAAGAAAATCAGAATCAAAGTTTATGGTGAAGCTCTCTGTACTGGAACTGTGGTGAAGTCATGCTAGATTCACTGATGGATGCATACCATTGCATGTGTCGTATATGCTCGTCCATAATACCCTCTAACTTGGGTTTCACGTGTATCACTGCTGGCTAGCTTGGTGGTTTAGGCATCTGGTTGCAGAGCCAGGAGTTGGGAGTTCAACCCCCCCCCCCACTGAGCCTCCTTGACAGAGGCTGCACTTGATGATCCATTGGGGGGGGGGACAGCACTTCCAGCTCTTCAGTTCTAAGATTGTTGTTGCTGCTGTTGATATTTTACAACTAGAGATGGGTACAAAATGATTTTTTCTATTTTGTTTTTCTTTTTTCATTTCATTACAGAACAACAACAACAACAAAACAAAGTGCCCTTTGAAAAATGACATGAAATGGAAATTTTCATTTCATTCCATTTCACTTTCATTTATTATTTATTTTGACAAGCGCAGATCTGGGCGCTTTCCAAAATAAATAATAAAAAATAAACGCCAACCAGCTGGCCCTGCAGGTCATCTTGCAGCTCTGGTCGCGCTGCAAGATGACCTAATCCGGGCGGCCGACAGGGGTTGCTCTACCCTGTTGGTCCTCCTGGATCTGTCAGCGGCCTTCGATACCGTCGACCACGGTATCTTACTGGACCGGCTCTCTGAGGTGGGCATCGGAGGCACTGTTCGCAGTTGGCTCCGGTCCTTCTTGGAGGATCGGCTCCAGTATGTGCAGCATGGCGGAGAGTTGTCGACCCCGTGGTCACTCCCTTGTGGAGTTCTGCAGGGGTCGTCTCTCTCCCCCATGCTGTTCAACATCTATGTAAGACCGCTGGCTGAGGTCATCAGGAGATTTGGGCTGCATTGTCATCAGTACGCTGATGACACGCAGCTCTATCTCTGTTTTTCCACCTCTGCAGTGGAAGCTGTCCGGACTCTCGACCAGTGCCTGGAGGCGGTCATGGCTTGGACCAGGGCCAACAGGCTCAAACTCAACCCTGAGAAGACCGAGGTGATGTTCTTTGAGAGCTCCCCGTCTGGCTATGGAGGCCCTCTCCCCAGCTTGGAGGGAGTTTCCCTCCAGCTGGCGGAGAGGGTTCGTAATCTGGGCGTGATCCTGAACCCGGACTTGTCCCTGGAGGCCCAGGTGGCGGCTGTGGCCAGGACCGCATTTTACCACCTCCGCCAGATTGCCCAGATTCGTCCCTACCTAGATGGCGACTCCTTGAGAACAGTGGTGCAGGCGCTGGTGATCTCGAGGCTGGACTACTGCAATGCTCTCTACATGGGGTTGCCCTTGACTCTCCTCCGGCGACTGCAGCGGGTGCAAAATGCAGCAGCCAGACTGGTGGTGGGTGCACGTCATTATGACCGCATCACCCCGGTCTTGGCTCGGCTGCATTGGCTACCCGTTGCAGCCCGGATCAGATTCAAGGTCCTGGTTTTAGTTTATAAAACCCTCCATGGCTTGGGACCTGACTACCTGGCAGAGCGGATCGCCCAGCGGTCAACTTCGGCCCGATCGGTTCGGCAGTTGCGGGCGCACTCGCTGCGGGTTCCCACCGTCCGTGAGGCCAGGCGTTCCCTTACACGGAACTGGGCCTTCTCGGCCGCTGCCCCCTCTCTTTGGAACAGCCTTCCCAGTGAAGTGCGCTCTGCAGAGTCCCTGCTGGCCTTTCGCAGAGCGATTAAAACCATCCTATTTCGCGAGGCCTTTGGTGACCTAGCCAAATAGTTTTTTCCCCCCTTTCTTCTCCTTGCCATCGATCCCTTTATTATGAATGAACTGACCTAGCAGCAGGGTTAGATCATAACAAGGGCGCCTAAGTCTACGCTGCGTTTTTAATTATATGTTGTGACTGTTCTGTTGTTTTGTTGTTTTGTTTTATATTTTGATTGGTTGTGCATTTGCTGACTTGCTTCAGCCCTGTAAGCCGCCCAGAGTTCCCACGGGAAGATGGGCGGGGTATAAATTCAAAAATAAATAAATAAATAAATAAATAAATAAATAAATAAATAAATAAATAAATAAATAAATAAATAAAAAAAAAGAAAGAAAGAAAGTGCCAACTGGGTCTGTGGGCCAAATGGTCGACGCTAGACATGGGCACGACTCAGCGAAATCCTCGTTTCCGTTCTCGTTCGTCGTTCTCGTTACGTAACGGGGAACGAGAACAACAATTACTCCGCTCCAGCTAAAACCCGAGCCGATAAAGATAAATTGGGTCTGATTTGTCATTGTCATTCATGGCATCGCGGCGCCCGCGATCGCGCGATGCCAAGCGGCGCAGCACAGAAAAAAGGTTTTTTTTAAAAAAAAACCCGATTCCCGGCCATAAAAGCAGGTGAAAATATGCCTGCCTCAGTGAGGGCACCTACCAGAGAGGGGTGGTTTCGGGGGGGGGGGTCCCCAGCCTTCCCCCCCCTCTCCTGTCCTGGGCTGCTGGTATGAGGCTTGGGGGGGGCATCCTCGCCGTCTCCATTTGCCATGCAGTGGGTGGGGGATCCAAAATGGCGACCACAATTTTTCTTTTGAAATCATGCTCTAAAAACCCACCAAAGCACAACAGAAACATGTGAAAATTAGGTATTTTAACTGCCAGAATTTTTATAGTAGCAGCAGTGGGTTTTTCTTGCAATAAAACATCTCCATTGATTTTATTTTATTTTATTTTTATTTTTTTACATCTGCGCATCCGCTGGCCATGGGATGGGACCATGCAATTTTTTGGAGCCATTCCACCAATTGCATGGCCAGGTTTTGACTGACACTTCTGGGTGTGCCAGAGAGGGCATTAAAAGCCCACTAACCCGAACCTGAACCCAAACCCGAACCCGAACCCATACGCCAGTACACTGTCCTTCTTAGTGGGTCAGAGGCACCCAGAGGTGCAGCCCAATAACCCACCCTAACCTTAACTGTAACCCTAAGCCTAGCCCTTACCCTAACCCCACCAACCCTAACCCAGATCTGTACGCAAGTACACTTTCATTCTTAGTGGGTCAAAGTGAGGCACCCAGAGAGGTGCCTCACAGAGCCCACATCCCTACCCCTATCCCATTCCCTAACCTGTATGCCAGTACGCTAGTATGCTTCCCTTCTTAGTGAGTCAGAGGCACCCAGAGAGAGAGGTGCCTCTGCCACTTACCCCCCACACCCTACATATGTAACAAAAATAAATACACGGTGGCTCCGCGAAACGCTTCCCTTCCCTTCTTAGTGGGTCAGACGTCAGAGGCACCCAGAGAGGTGCCTCCCAGAGCCCACTTACCCCAACCCCAACCCCAACCCCAACCCACAAACGACCAAACGACCAAACGACAAACGGAACGACAAATTTTTGAAAATTATCGCGACAAATGGCAACGACCCGAAACGGACCTGTCCCGACAAACGACAACTCGAAACGTCATTTTTTCTGGCCGTGCCCATCTCTAGTCGGCGCTAGGAATAAAAGAAAAAAATGTCGATCCAGCCAGCTGGTCAGCACTAAAGATGTTTTTTAAATGTGCCAACACAGACCGTGGGCCAGCTGGTTGGTGCTAGGGATTTTTTTTTAAAAGTGCTGACCTGGCCCATGGTCTGGCTGGTCAGTGCTAGGGATAAAAAAAGTGCTGACCCGGCCCACGGTCCAGCTGGTCAGTGCTAGGGATAAAAAAAGTGCTGACCCAGTCCACGGGCCAGCTGGTCAGTGCTAGGGATAAAAAAAGAAGCACTGACTGGGTCTGTGGGCCAAATGATTGACACTAGGGATAAAAGAAAAAAGTGCCGACTCAGCCAGAGGGCTAGCTGGTTGGCGCTAGGGATGTTTTTAAAAGCACCAACACGGACCGTGGGCCAGCTGGTCGGCACTAGGGATTTTTTAAACAAGTGCTGACCTGGCCCATGGGCTGGCTGTTCGGTGCTAGGGATAAAAGAAAAAGTTCTGACTCAGCCCATGGGCCAGCTGGTCAGTGCTAGGGATTAAAAGGAAAGTGCCAACCCGGCCCATGGGCCAGCTGCTCGGTGCTAGGGATTTTTTTTTTAAAAAAAGCACTGTCCTGGCCTGTGGGCCAGCTGGACATTGCTAGGGATTTTTAAAAAGTGAAAACCAGTAGGGCTGGTCGGCTTGGCTGTAAAATAAAAATAAAAAAGAAAAGAAATGAAGAACACAACAAATCTTTTTTCAAAAATTTGTTTCGTTCTAAACAAAACAAAACACCATTTTGGCGTCTCGTGCCCATCTCTATTTACTACTATAGTCATGAGCACTTTGGTCTTCCTACATCCTGCATGAATTTATATAACACCCTTCATAGATGATCACATGAATAGTTGTGTGTAATAATGTTGATTCTCATCTGGAAGAATAGGAAGAGACCAGGTGTTGAAATTTAATAATGGTCATTTTTCTTTACGCATTTTTAAACAAAGGCACAATTCCAGTGGTCACATCTAATGGTGAATAAATTGAAGGCACAGGTTGCATGTAGAGAATGCTGGGGTCACAGAGGGGTCACAAAGTTGTTTTCTGATTGTGTTCATGGCACTAAGGTTCTGATTTGCTGTCTGGATAGCCTAGTAAGTTACACATCTGACTGTGAAGCTAGAGGTTGGCAGTTTGATTGCCCAGTGTTAGTCCCAGGTGAAGAGCCAACCTGTGTCACTTTGGACCACCTGCATAGTCCCAAAGTAACCCTAGAATGAGGGAATGACAAACTACATCTGAGTGCTATACAGGAAACCCTGAAAAGGATCAACATTTGTCAGAAATGTCTTCTCCATGAGCACGAAAATTCTGTTTATATACAGTGGACCCTCGTATAACAAACAATTTGTATAACATAAAATCTGTACAACATAAAAAATTGCACAGATAAGGGAAATTTGCTTAACAGAATCGTCTATGGGGCAAATCCGTACAACATAAAAATGGTCACTTTTGGGGATTACTCCATTTTCAATGCATTGCTATGGGAAATTTGTATAAAGGAAAATTTGCTTAACAGAATTTCATTTGGAATGAATTAATTTCTTTATACAAGGTACCACTGTACAACCAAATCACAGAATTAGATCCATAGGCAGGAAGAAAAATGTAGTAATACAGAAGGGAGGTGCAGAAAGGAAGAGTGGCCAGGAAGTGATTCAACAACAAAGGAAGAAGGGACAAAAAGAGGGTTGGAAGTTGAAAGTAGAATAGGACACTTGAATTCTATGGTTTGTAGTCTGTAGGCTGCTTATTGGCAAAGGAAAGTCCAGAAGAGATGCAGAACAACTGGGGGTGCCGGACTCCTCTTGTGGTGTTCTCAAAAAGGAGGGTGAGGAGGTATAAAATTATTCTCCTCCTCCTGTGAGAGGGCTAGGTTTGTGTACTGCTCTCAGCAAAATATGTGTGTGTGTGTGTAAACTGAGCCAATCACCAAAATAATGTAAATTGGGCAAAATGAGAACAACTCCGGCTTTGTGTTATGGGCACGAGAAAGCATTGTGTATATCTTATTTAAGAAGGTGTGATTTTACAGGGTGCATGTGGTTTGGTTCTCAAAGAGAAAGTGTGTTACATTTGTGCAGAGGTCTCTGATCAAATATGGAAGCATGAGCATGCATATCACATCTGCCTCTTGCCTAGGTGTGTGTGTGTGTGGGGGGGAGCCAAGGTGATCAAAACTGCCTCATTTGAGGCATCTCATTGAGTCAAGACAGCTGGAATGGATGTGGATGAGAAATTCGGCAAATGTTCTTTACCTCCTTAATTACAAAACTCAAATGCTGAGTGATAGAAAGAAGACTTCAATGGGTGCAAAATGCGGTGGCCAGACTGGTGGTGGGTGCTCGCATATACGACCACATCACTCCAGTTCTGGCTTGCCTGCATTGTCTACCCGTGGCCCTCCGGATAAGGTTCAAGGTCCTGGTTTTTGTTTTCAAAACCCTCCACGGCTTGGGTCCTGAATACGTCGGAGCGTATCTCCCAGAGGTCAACTGAGGCCAGACTCACACGGATGTCGCAAGCTCACTCACTCAGGGTGCCCACTCCGAGGGAGGCGCGGAGGTCTGCCACGCGCAGCCACGCCTTCTCAGTGGTGGGCCCATCACTATGGAACCATCTCCCAAGTGAGCTGCGCCTTGCACAGTCCCTGCCTGCCTTCAAAAAGGCTTTGAAAACTCTGCTTTTTGAGGAGGCATATGGCAACCTACTTTAATCTTTTTTTTTTGTTCGCCACCGATGTATCTTGCCTGGGGTTTTGACCTTAACTGTTTTTGTAGTTTTGTATACATTTTAAAACCTGTTAACCACCCAGAGTTCTGACTCAGAAGATGGTGTGATATAGAAATGCTACAAATAAATAAATAAATAAATAAATAAGGCTGTTCTTACTGGGAGATGTCTGTTGCTCAGTGAAACAGGAGGGGGTCTCCAAGTAGACAGCCCATGCTCAATGTGCCCATTTCCCAGTAAGGGTGGGAGCAAGTGTCCTAGGGATGGACAGTGTTTTGCCTTGTTTTGGAGGGGAATGTGAATCCCCTCTGGGTTTTTGTCTGTACTTGACAGGAGTTCATCCAGGGTGCTGAACACATTTGGGGAATGGAATTCAGCACTTTAGAGAGCTTCAGTCAAGTTCAGAGTCATCCCCAGAGTGGGTTCCTATCACCTTCAAAATTGGAGTAGCAAGATGCCACCGTGGTGCAGTGTAGAATGACACAGTGTTGAAATATACAACAAGCCAGAAGGACCAGTACTAAAACAGATCCCCACAATTTGTGTGGTCCCAACATTCAAACGTGCCTTTCCTTGAATCCATCCATCCCGCAAAATACCCCAGCCGGAACGGGTGGCTTACCACCATGTGGCAAGTACACTGAACTATCAGGTTCCTGAATTTCACGGAAACACAGGATATGACTATGATAAATAACATACTGGTTTGATGATAAATGGTGATAAAATTTTGAATGGTGCTCCTTCTTCTATGCAGATCTTAGGTCCACTTTGGGTGCCAATCTGATGCTTTGGAATGTGTCATAGTTTGTTCCAAGATGTAAATTTGCAAAGGTAATCTTTTGAGAAACCAAAATGGATAGAACTTCTCTGTGCTAGCACTGATGCACATGTAATTAGCAGCCAGGATAATAAATTTGCCAAGTAGCAAATAACTTGAGAGGTTGCTGTATTAGGAAGGTTTAGAAAAATCTGGATGGTATACAAATCAGGCTCATTTTGTTAGGAATGGATGCTTTGTGCACAATCCTATGGGATGTGAAAAACCACATTAAATGAAATTCCTTCTTCCAAATGCAACAAACTGATGATGCAGGAAACTTCTTACTTTGCCTTGCCAGACACTATTTCCAAGTATCGTGACAATTTTTGTAATACTGGAGTCCTTAAAATTGTGTTATTTTGTCTGTCATCATATTTCTTCACAACTTGTCTCCTGGGTCACCCTAACCCTCTTTTAACCAAAAGATAGGAAGCACAACAGGAAATTAATATTTCACGTCCTCCCATGTAATCTGACATTCAGATTGAGGCAGTGTATGGGTGTCTATGTACCCTCTAACATTTAGTGCTGTACAATATGGCTGTTATTTTACACTTGCTTGACTTTCGAAATGTTGTCGCAGCTGCCCTGTGAGTCTGACAAAGGTTCTTCCTAACCTTCTCTTGCATGCAACTGATCTAAATTGCCTTTTGACTCAGCTTTGAACCGTAACCATAGAGATCCATAACAATTTATCAGAGGGCTCCCTTGTTTCCCTGATGTGAACTGATGAAACAATGGTATGGAGGGATGGTGTTTACATGGAAACTTCCAGAATTCCGTCCTGCCACTCTAGAGAAAACCCATCAGCAGAAATCACTTGTTGCCTGAAGTGTGGCCAGCTTTTTATTTTTAAGTGGTATGCCTTACCAGAAGAGGATATTTAGAGAGGCCTTTCCCTCAGCCTATGGAAACCATCTGATGAAATCAAAGTTGCTGGTCAGTTTTTAAAAGGAGGCCTTGTTTTTCAAAGAGCCAAAGTGAAAGGTGGATTTCGATTGTTCTGTTTCAGAGTAGCAAGAAGCACTGCCTTGTTGGGGGGGGGGGCAATTTTCATGGGAAAGTTGAATATTATATTGAAGCTATTAGCAAAGTGTGGAAATTTAGTGTCTTAAACACCTCTAGCTACACAAGCAGAAAACAGTCAGGCACTTACAGAGCAGAATTAATGTCAAGTCTCCCCACAGCAGATGACTCCTCATTGGTTAGTTCTCCTCAATTGGCACTTATTCTCTCAGTGACTCAGTCAGAAACTCTAAGAAGATAAACAAGGGGGAAAAGCTCCATTTTACTCAGAGTTCTTCAGATATATAAACAAGCAGCATTCTGTAGAAAAATATTAACCAATTACATGATGAGGGCCTAGCTCGTTAACCAACTGGTTACTGACTGCATGGCTCTGTCTACACTGAGTGTCTGACTACATTGCTATCTGACAGAACATTTCTGACTAAAAAAAGAACATAAAAAAGAGTTGAATAGACCGGCATGGTTCTCTTCAAAACTCTAAGGCCGAGAGGGAACAATTGGTGGCTGCCGGATGGAATGGTAATAATCTCAGCTCAGGAAGGTCCCTCCCAACCTAAATATCTTGAAAGCAACATAAGAGGGTCCAAAGGTTCCAAATTAAGAATTAAACGTTGAACAATAGAGCACAATAAGAGAACAACCAGGGGCCATAATGGTGTTATGACTCTTGTAGACCATCACTTCCACTTTCTATATTCCAATATTTAAAATACCAGTATTTTTTAAAATCTATACCTGTATTTTGCAAGTTTCAGTAAATTCTTTAGAAATGAGATGAAGTGAAAAATTTCACCAAGATCTGAGCAGGCAAGGCCTTCATTATACCTGACTGCTGAAAAGTTGCTAAAATTAAAATAGTTTTAAAGTAGATTATGGCAAACCGAATTCTGCACTAAAAAATTCTGAAAGTTCCAAATTCTGAAAACAGAATGCTGTGTTCCTGGATGGCAAAGTGATTATAACAGCAGTTCCATGCCCATCTTTAATAGCAAATCACTTTCATTATAGCCCTAATGTTCTGTACCCTGCCAAACAGTTTGGTGACTCAGTGGTAGAGATGGGCAGGAAATGAATTATTTTTAATTTTGTTATTTGTTATTCATTTCATTATGTAACAAAACGAATAATGGCCCTGGGGGCAAATTTAACACAAAACGAAACGAACTGAGAAAAATTGGTTCAGTTAGGTTCGTTTCGTTAATGGAGGGGGTGGAGATGTCTCCTACCTGGTGCTGGTCTGGAGGTCCAATCTTCCTGGCTTCTAAGACAGCGACCAGGAAAAAAAGCCGATGGCCACACTACAGCTGTAGCGCGGCCATGTGGTTGGCAGTAAAAAAATGAAAGAAAAAGAAAAGAAAAGAAATAAAAATAATAAAAAGGAGCACCGACCAGGCCCCAAGGATGGCCTGGTTGGCACCCTAAAATAATAATAATAATAAAAAATAAAAAAGCCCAGCACTGACTGGGCCCCAGGGGCCGTGCGGTCAGTGCTGAAAGAAAATAAAAGAAAAGCCCCATGCTACAGCTGTAGCGCGGGGACTGAACCCGGAAGTGGTGGGGGGGTGAAATAAAAATAAAAATAAATAAAAAAAAAGGGAGCACCGACCGGACCCCAAGGGTGGCATGGTCGGCACCCTAAAATAAAATAAAAAAAAACAAAAAAAAAAAACAAAAAAACAGCACCAACCAGGCCCCAGGGGCTGCGCGGTCAGTGCTGAAAGAAAAAAAAAGAAAAGCGGCCTGAACCCGGAAGGAGGGGGATAAAATAAATATAGAAATAAATAAATAAATAAGGGAGCGTCAACCCTAAAAAGAAAAAAAAAGCCTCATGCTACACCTGGAAGTGAAAAAATAAAATAAAATAAAAAATTAATTTTTTTTTAAAAGGAGTGCCGACTTGGCCCCAAGGGTAGACTGGTCGACTTGGCACCCTAAAATAAAGGGGGGAAAACAAAAAAAGAACCCAGTGCTGACTGGGCCCCAGGGGCCACGCAGTGGCGCTGGGGAAAAAGGGGTAAAATGAAAAATGAATTAACAAAACAATGAAATGAATTTTTTTTCTGTGAAAATTCACGTAAAACAAAATGAAACAAATCGACCTCCTTAACGAAACAAAACAAAACAAAACACATTTTTTTTCAATTCGTGCCCATCTCTACTCAGTGGTTAAACTGCCCTGCTGCAGCAATCCCTGTGTTCATGACCCGGGGTTCAATTCCAGGTAGCAGGTTCAAGGTTCACTCAGCCTTCCATCCTTCCAAGGTCAGGGAAATGATTACCCAGGTTGCTGATGGGTGTGTGTGCAATGTGTAGCCTGCATAATCACATATAAACTTCCCAGGGAGCGCACTCTATTTTTATTTTTTTGGCATGCCTCCTATCTGTTCTGAACTTGGACACCTTTGCCCATGTTGCAAAACTGAACTGAAATAAAATTCTCTCACATTGTTAGAACAACATGTCTTTTCAAAAGCAAGTCCCCCTTTATCGACAAGTCACACAACATGTGAAAAAAAAATGGAAAAGTTTAACAACGTTGCAAGACTTGGTACAGAATTCTGGCTATCTCAAACTGATAACCATAAGATTCTCTCCCCCAACCCCACACCTGGTTGACAAGGAAAATAGATATTTTTCCAACATTTTGTATTCAAAAAATGATCAAGGTTCCCATTAAAAAAAAAAACTGAAGATTCCCCACCACTACCCCACTTGTGTTACATAACAAGTACAAATGGACACAAATTACCGGTTTGGCATTTTTGTGCCAGTTCATTTCTTGGCCAAAGAGGAGTTTAGAGGTCCCCAGTCCTGCCTTCTTTGGTGGGTGCCCATTCAGAGGTGCCTCTGCTTGGGTGGGGGGCATGGTGGCTCAGTGGACTAAGGCACCGAAACTGTAGACTGCAGAGTTGGCAGCTCGGCGGTTCGAATCCCAGGTGCCATGCAGTGGAGCGAACTCCCGCTGTAAACCTCAGCTCCTGCCAACCTAGCAGTTCGAAAGCATGTAAATGCAAGTAGATAAATAGGTACCGCCGTAAAAAGCGGGAAGGTAAAAACAGTGTTTCCTTGCAGCCATGCCGGCCACATGGCCATGGACTTGCACAGCACTGGCTCTTCCGGCTTGAATACAGAGATGAGCACCGCCCCTAGAGTCGAACACGACTAGCATGTATATGCAGGGGGAACCTTTACCTTTTACTTGATTGGGTGCCATAGGAGGAGGGCCTGGGAAGCACCAAACACCTTTTCGGATGAGGAATCAATTAGCACGAACCACCAAACTGGTAGTTTGTGACCATAAAGATGGTCACAAACCATCAAGTCAATTTCACCACAGCTACATGCTCCCAATATTGCCAAACTGATCACAAAATAGTGCTGTGTGTGTGTGTGTGTGTCTGTCTGTCTGTCTGTCTGTCTGTGTGCTACAGTAAAGCAATTGACATTTCAACTGCTTTCATTGGATTAAAAACCAATTCCTGTTTTTGAAAACCACACAGACAAAAACCACATGATGGCCAAATATAACCAAATAAGAACTGACTGTGTTTGTAAAGTATCTTAGAGGAAGTTATGGAGGGGGGGTAAACAAAGGTTCTTCAGCTACAGGGTATGCCACACCCTTTTGTTGCAGGTTACATTTATACAATTAGAAGGAAATCAAATTGTTAGTTCGAAGTAGAGTAGACCCACTGGCTGAAATGCTTTGGCTTTGTTCCATAGGCAGAAAGCAAAAGGAGTACAGTAATATTCATTTGCTTCTAGCTGGCAATTAATAAGTCACCACTGTGCTTCTTATTGGTCTCGCTTGCACAGTGGGACTTGTTAATTGCTAGTTGGAAGCAGATGGAAGCTATTTCTTTTGACATTCACCTGCATAACAGAATATCAGTCACTTAATGAATGGTGCTGATGATCTATGTACAATGGATTCAGGGAGTCTATTGCATTTTGGGGCAAACATGTGTTGTGAACCATACAAAGAAAATAACAGAAGAAACCATCTATGATTTTTAAAAATTGGATCTACTAATATAATAATATGTGTGATAGATAATATACTGGAGAGAGGGGGGGGAGAGAGAGAGAGAGAACATTTTCATTAGTGAGGGAAAAACCAGACATAAACTGTGTGTATAATGAATACTTTATTTGACATGTTACAAAACAGAAATTCTCAAAAAAAACAACAACCCCACAATAGGATCATTCAGTTTGATATGATTTGGATCAGAATACAAATTCAGGTGGGCTGGGGAGAAACACAATGATGGAGAGTTCCACTAGTTGGTACCTCTTAGCTCAGTTTTTGCAGAGGTGCTCCCCATAGGGTGAACGGCATTTGTTTATCACAGAAGATGGTTTTTATTGTCTTCACATTTTGCATTCAATGTGCCTAGCCTTGTGTTTGGTCTTTGGGAGGTTAACTGATCTCATATAACAATTGTGTCATGCTTGCTATATCCCTTATCCTGGCAAACCATCCAGATGATGGGGGTTTAATTTGGGAGTCTCTTTGATGAAGGACAAATCTCAGAGGAAATGGGGTTATGAGAGGGGAAATGGTTCAATGAGAGAAAATGTTCTTTCTTTAGCTCATGGCATATACTTAATGCCCCCTGGAATCCTCACAGAGACAACCAGAATAGTCAATTTTGAGTCCAAAATTCACGATTGATAGGGATAAACTTCTCAGAGGAGCTTCTTCACAGAGATTGTCCTAGTATGCCGAGGGAAATGGATTCCTAATTCTCTCTTGAATCCTCAGGGTCCTGAATTCATCTGGAATATCTCTGAGAGACTGCTTAAGAAGGAAGCATCTCATGTTCTCTTCCTTGTGGCATTTGGAAGCGAACATATGCAGAGGGAGAAACAGTGCTGTTATTGTCAGGTACGCAGTGAAACGCACAGCTGAAAATTAATTTTTTGTAATTAAACCCCACATCTGTGAGCGTTTTTGCTGGAAGCCCCCGCTCTGCTGATAAATGACATTAACGCCACAGGGCCATGCGTACCATCAAATTTAAAACCACTTTGCTTTCCGGGAGTGCCACTTAGCACAGCTGGGAGAATGGGCTATTTAAAATTTAAAGGGCTGCTGAATCCTGGCAGAAAACGGTTAGGAGGGGAAATCATTCAACGTGCATTGGAAAGAGTGACGGAGCTCCCTCCTTGTTAGCAACTAAATAGGAGAGATGCAAATGCAATTCTGAGCAGGAGTGCTCAGATCGAGTGCTGCTCCAGCAGCACCCTGGGCAGGTTCATATATTTTTGTATTTCTTCAGTGAAAATAGGGACAAATGGGTAACAATCGTATTCTGAGCTTCATTACGAGGGGGAGTCTTTAGGGACCAATGTAAAAGACACACACCCAAAGAGTGTCCCTGGGCACTGAAAATGCCTACACTTTCCACAATAGGATCTCTTTATCTAGCGAGATGCTGAAAGTGCATCTGCAAAGAGGGAAAGGGGAGAGAAACCAAGGGAAAAGGCTAAGCTCAAGTCCTTGTTGCCTGCACATGTGGGGTATTCGGGATCAGGTGTCAGACGAGGTTTCAGAGGAGTTGGGTTCAATTCCCCACATTGCCATTGAAATGTTTGATTCAATTCCCCAATTTCAATTGCCATCAAAACGTACTGGGTGTTAGCAATCATCATCATCACCATCATCACCATCATCACCACCCCCACCACCCCACCTCCTCCTCCTCCTTCATCATCATCATCATCATCAAACTGCAGATCTGGGTGTGACCCTGTGGATCATTGAGTCCAACTACTTTCAAGGAGAATCAAACTCTCAACCTCTCCCTCTGTAGCCAGAGATCTAAGCCACTGAGATCTAAACCTTTGAGCTATCCACCAGTGGCAAGCCACCCCATATCTCATGAGCTAGGAAAATCCTATTTACTATTGTATCCCCTCACCCATGAGCAGGACTAGGTGTTAGGTGAATGTGAAAGTGTGAGCAAGAGGTAAAAGGGCAGGTTAATAAGTAACACCTCATAGTAGGCAGAATACATTGATGAATGAGACAAGCTTAAATGGCTAGACCCTCTATGTCAGTAATTCAGACACCCTTGGAGAGATGGGCTGGTTGGCTTTGAGCTGGATCAAAGGTGTTATGTTGCTGCTGTTTGCCTTTTTAAAATACAGGATGCCCTTTAAAAAGAGAATTCCCACACTAGCCATTTATTTTTATTGTCTATTTACTTCATTTTTATGCTGCCCGTTTCTCAGGGAAGGGGCTAGGCAGCTTTAGTTGTTCGGTAAAAATACATTTCCTTTTCTCCACATTGATGGCTGTGCTTTTCAACATTTAAAAAGGCAGAGAAATCACAAATAGAGATGGGCACGAAATGCCAAAATCGCGTTTTGTGTTCGTTATTCGGGACCTGGGGCCCACTTAGTTCCATTTCCGTTTTTCGGGCCCTCGGGGCCCACTTCGTTTCCGTTTCCTCATTTTTCGGGTGTGGCAAGCTGCGGCCACAGGGAGCCCTCCCAGGGCCGGGCGCCACCGGAGCCAGAGGCATGTGGGCTGAGAGAGCATTCCTGCAGCTGCGGGGAGCCCTCCCGGGGCTGGGCCAAGCCTCCTGGGAGAGCCATCCCACAGCCACTGGGAGCCCTCCCAGGGCCGGGGGCTGCCGGAGCCGGAGGCATGCGGGCTGGGAGAGCATTGCTGCAGCTGCGGGGAGCCCTCCCGGGGCTGGGCCAAGCCTCCTGGGAGAGCCATCCCACAGCCATGGGGAGCCCTCCCAGGGCCGGGGGCTGCCGGAGCCGGAGGCATGCGGGCTGGGAGAGCATTCCTGCAGCTGCGGGGAGCCCTCCCGGGGCTGGGCCAAGCCTCCTGGGAGAGCCATCCCACAGCCACGGGGAGCCCTCCCAGGGCCGGGCGCCGCTGGAGCCGGAGGCATGCGGCCTGGGAGAGCTTTCCTGCAGCTGCGGGGAGCCCTCCCGGGGCTGGGCCAAGCCTCCTGGGAGAGCCATCCCACAGTCACGGGAGCCCTCCCAGGGCCGGGGGCTGCCGGAGCCGGTGGCAAGCCCGCTGGGAGAGCGATCCCATGGCCACGGGGAGTCCTCCTGGAGCCGGGCACTGCTCTGGTCACCACCCCCAACAGGCCGCCACCCTCGGAGCACCGCTGAGCGCCGCCCTCCCTTGGGCCCCCTCCCCAAGGACCGATCTGCCACTCCGTCCGCCACCCCCATTGGGTCTTTACCCTGGAGCCCTAACTGGGCCCCTTCTCCTGGGGAACCACTCCGCCCCAGGAGCTGCCGCCCCAGCAGACTGCCACCCTGTACCTCCCTCCCTGGGCCTAGACCTGGGAAACCTGAGGGTGGGTGCTGTTGCACTCCTCCCCGTGCTCCAACGATGCCCTCCACTCCTGCTTCTGAGCCGGCTGCACCGTCGCTGCTTTGCCATGTGGCCAAGATGGCGCCGGGCGCAGCTGAGCTCCAATATCCTCCCCTCCAAAGCCTGTCAAGTGCTGATGAAAAGACCAAGATCCCGGAGCCCAGCCCTCATAAAGGCTCGGATCCCACCTCTTCTCGTGAGACCAGCAAAATGTTGCGTTGGCTCCGGCAGGGAGGGGGCAAAGATGCTCCGCCAGGCCCAGGCCCCTCTCGCCGCCCTGCGCTTGTTGAATGACAGCCTGGTGGGCGGTCATTCACCAATCAGAGATGGCTGGACAGGGGGCTGGGATCCCACCTCCACATGCACAGGCGGGATCCCAGCCCCCTCTCGCTGCCCTCCACTGCTCCATTTTTCATAGCGCGAGCGGTGCGATGCCAGTAACAGAAATGAACAGAACCAAAGAAAATTTTCTTGGTTCTGTTCAGTTCAAGCCTGCCCCATCGCAATGGTCGTTATTCGTACTGTTACATAACGGAATGAATAATGGAGAATGGTAACAAAAATGGTTGTTTCGTGCCCATCTCTAATCACAAAGGATATGAACAACAACTTTAGTTTGAAATTTGCCTCGCCAGAGTAAGATCGTTCCAATCACAGAGCAACCCACCCTCACTCAGGGGGCACAGGTATACCTTTCTGTGCACCTACTTCTACACTTCAGAAAATTCCTACTAACCACACTTCATATGTGTACATAAACTGCCAGTTCAGTGATTCAGGAAGGGTTGTTTAACAATGCAACAGATATTTGGTAGTTTGGTGTCTTTCCCCCTCCATCAGAAACCCACTCAGAAGCACTACCCAAAGAAGGTGAGTTAGGGAAGCCAGGGTGCCTACACATGATACTAGTGCTCTGCTGTATGAATTCTCCTTGCAGCATTTTGCTTTGTATTGCAACAAAATTATTTTCTGAGGGATTCCCATCACCACTTGGTTCCACCAGCTGCTATCTATCAAAACCTCTGGGTTGAGAATCTACCTGCAGTTGAATCCATGGAGGTGGGTTGGGCTGCAGGCAGTTTTTCAACCAACCCTTTAAGGGATGGCAAAAAGGCATTCTAAAATAACTGATGCAGTTCATCATCAATAGTCAGTAGAAAGTGGGGACAACCCTTCCTACCTTCCTGGGTAGAGGAGCGGTGGAAGTGATTAACCTGCCAATGGCCTTACGTGGACAACTTTTTAAGCCATAGTATTGAGAGGACTGATTTCCGCACAAACTGTTGGGCTTGGTTAGATCCCTCTAGTGGTCTAACCAAAGTGATTCACGTTAGCTTTCTCCAGGCTGCCAGTATAGCCATATCCTCTGGGGCAATGATACAAGAAAGTTCTTTCCTAGTCTTCCTGCTGCTTCCTTATTTGTTGGTTTGTTTGCAATATGGTTACAATCGCCATCAGGTGAAAATGAGAACAGCTATAGAAGAAATCACTTAAAATGTTTTAGGATACATTCTTCACATTTTCTTGACCTATGTCTCCACAAGGGCTATGCTTCCTCACCATTGCTAATGTAAGGAAAAAGGGTAAAAGTTTTCCCCTGCACATGCATGCTAGTCGTGTCCGACTCCAGGGGTGGTGCTCATCTCTGCATTCAAGCCAAAGAGCCAGTGTTGTGCAAGTCCATGGCCATGCGGCCAGCATGGCTACTAGGAAACACTGTTTTTGTCTTCCCACTTTTTATGGCAGTACCTATTTATCTACTTGCATTTACATGCTTTCAAACTGTTTGGCACCTGGGATTCGAACCGCTGAGCTGCCAACTGTAGCCAACAGTTTTCAGTGCTCTTGCCCGCTGAGCCACCATGCCCAAAAGGCGTGGAAGGAAGGAGGTAATTTAGTAGGAAGCTCTGTCCACACATTGGAGGTCAAGGCCTGAGTATCACCCCATCCCAGTCTCAAGTCCCTTATCTTCTGTTTTCTTTCCCTTCTCCTGCTATTTGGACAAATGCAAATATGTACAAATATTTCATCATATTTGGATACAAATTGAATGGAATGAGCTGCAAATCAGCTCTGAACAAATAGGCTGTCATTTGTAAAACAAATAATTCAGACAGAATTGACGTGGCTGGTATTCACACATAGAACGTTACTCTAAAGATTAGTGGCATTACTTAGATGATGGATGTAACATGGTGGTGATCACTTCTGGAAAAAATACTAAATCAATGATAGAGTAAGAACAACAAGAACAATGATAATAACTCAATATTTGTTTGGCTTATTTAAGTGATGGAATTCTTCAAGGTTGTGCACCAGGGGAGATGCAGATTTTATTGAGGAAGGATCCAGCTACACTTTTTGAAAAGCAGAGATTTTTTTTTAAAGGGGAAGGGGTAGGGATGAAATACCAGAAATAAAAGTTAATTAAAAAAATTAAAAATTAAAAAATAAAATTATTGGCCACCTGTCAAGAATGGTGCTGTCTATAAACCTAAGTCTAGGAGGCAAGTTCCATCTCTCTCTCTCTCTCTCTAGCTGGTCTCCTAGGCAGCCATGATAGACAGAAGCTGCGGTTTGTTTTTCTGTCCTATTCAAGTGATCGGGTTCCTTAGTTTTGTGAGTCTCTTTGTTAATGTCTTCATGTCTCTATGAGAGACTGGAGATGTGTAATGGAGGACAGATATGCATGGGTGTTCATAGAGAGTACACATGAAGGGGTGAATGGCACCAGGGGATATGAGAAAGAAAGTGTGCAGGGGTAGCTAGCCCCATCCACGTTTGAAGATAAAGGACTTGCCACACCCATGACTGAGAAAGATCTGTGAAGTTGTTCTTGGTGTGGTGGCAGGAAGCGGCTTCCTCTCCTGAGTGAGAGAGGGGGACCCCATTTTGCTGCTCCTTGGTTGGTGTGTTAGGTGTGGGAGAGGTGGGAGAAGGAGGAGCGAGACAGAGAAAGAGACAGAGAAAGGAAGGAAGACAGGGCAGGGAGACCATGAAGATAGGCACTTCCTTAAGAGATTCCGTAAACTGTAGTGAATCGAGTATTGGGCTGTAAAGTAGGAAACCCAGATTTAGCCTCCACTCAGGCATGCAGTTCCCTTGGTGGTATTGGGCCCATTGCTCTGTTTGTGCCTGTTACAAGGCAGAGACATGTCAGAAGGTTATGAGGATATAAATGTAAAGGGGCAGCAAAGAGCAGTTGTCCCCCTGTCAGTGGGCCAGTGAATCTATTCAGGATTTTAGTCTATATATACTAGACATGGGCACCGAGCGGCGAAATTGTCGTTTCCGTTTTCGGTTATCGTTATCGTTAGGTAACGGAAACGGTAACGATATTACTCCGCTCTAGCTCCAACCTGACCCGAAAAAAGAAAAATTGGCTCAGGTTTATTGTTGTCGTTAATGGCATCGCGGCGATCGAGCGATGCCATTGCCAAGCAGCACAGAAAAAAAGTTTTAAAAAGTAAAAAAAAACCAAAAAAAACAAAACCGATTCCCAGCCAAAAAAGCAGGCAAAAATATGCCTGGCTGAGTGAGGGCACCTACCAGAGGGGTGGTTTCGGGGGGGGGGTCCCCGGCCTTTCCCCCCTCCTTTCCTGGGCTGTCTCTCTCTATGCCATGCGGTGGGGGGGATCCAAAATGGCGACCACAATATTTATTTTTAAATCATGGTCCAAAAGCCCACTAAAGCACAACGGAAATATGTGAAAATAAGGTATTTTAAATGCCTGAATTTTTATAGTAGCAGCAGTGGGTTTTTCTTGCAATAAAACGTCTCCATTGATTTTATTTTATTTTATTTTATTTTTTTTTTTTACACCTGCGCAATGATGGGCTGGCCATGGGATGGGACCATGCAATTTTTTTGACCCATTCCACCAATAGCATGGCCAGGTTTTGACTGACACTTCTGGATGTGCCAGAGGGCATAAAAAGCCGAGGCACCTTCCAGAAGTCTCAGTCGGGGCTTAGATGTTGGAGGGTGGAGAGGGCTGTGTGTGGCTGGCTGCTGCTGGCTAATCGAGTTTCAATTTCGCGTCAGGGAGGCTGGAGGCTTTAGCTTTTGCTGGCTAAGCTATTCGAATTTGGAGGGAGGGAGTGGGTTTAGATTTAAGTTAGGCAGGCAGGGAGGGAATTATTGAATTTAGAAAATAGTTTCATTTCCTTGATTCCCTGGCTGCAGCTTTGCAGCAGTTTATTCTTTTTTTTTCCTCTTGCAGTTTGAGAGGTTTTTTTTTATTGGGTAAAGGGGGGAGGTTCGAGTGGGAAGGGGAGGAGGTGTGGATTTATTTCAAAAAATATTATACAATATATATATATATATATATATATATATATATATATATATATATAGACTCTACATTTATTTTCTATTTTCCCAACTTCAATTTGCTTGCTTGCTAGTTGCTTGAAGTGCACACACACACACATTTGGCTGCAAGCCAACAAGCCAAGAGCACCTCTATCTACTGGAGATTATTTTACATTTACTTACTTTACATTTATAATATTATTTATTAGTTTCCTATTACTTACTTCATTGTTTGTTTTTTAAATTTGTTTGTGAGTGCCCTGCGCAGTTCAACAACACAGGCCCATTCCATTTAAGTGGATCAGAAGAATTTTGAATTTTATTCTCATTCCCTGAAGTTGAACAAGAACAGCTAACAGAAAACTATTTTGTGTGCTGTTACATTACTCCACGACTGTTTATTTGTTGTTTTGTTTACTACTAGTACATTCCTTGGCCTGAGCAACTAACAAAACTATACTCGTGTGTGTCCTGTGCTGGTTGATTTGCAAGACACCACACCACGTATATCTTTCTGGTGGGAAGGCTGCCACTGCCCACTGAGCCCTTTCAGCCTTATTCCCACATCTTGGGTTCTGTCCTTACATTACTCCACGACTGTTTATTTGTTGTTTTGTTTACTACTAGTACATTCCTTGGCCTGGGCAACTAACAAAACTATACTGTGCTTGTTGATTTATCAGCCTTATTTCCATATTTTGGATTCCATCATCATTCATTACTCCATTGTTTGTTTGTTTCTATATAGTTCTGTTGTTCTGTGTGTGTGTGAACTGAAGTTCAACAACACAGGCCCATCCCATTCAAGTGGATCAGGAGAAGTGTGATATTAATTTTCATTTCATTCCCTGAACAACTACTAGTAGACTAGTAAACATTTAACAACAATTTTGGGTTTGTTTATTTACATCCCAAATATCTTTCTTGGGAGGCATAGTACACTGCCACTACTCGTGTGAAGCTACCTGTCCAGCTACTGCGGCTGCTGACTGTCTTGCAATTTTATTTATTCATTACTGGAGCTCATTGTTTGTTTGTTGTGTTGTGTGCACTTGAACACACAGGCTTGGAGCCAGGCACATTCCATTTCAGTGCCTCTATCAACTTTTGAATTCCGATTTTAGAAAATTATTCCAAGGGCCAGCAGGGCCACATTTTAGCTTGTACAAAAGAACACAGCGTGTATGAGTAAGCTTCTGGGTGAAAAGGATAAGTTAATAGTTTGTTAATAATAGAATCAGACAATCTATTTTTAATATTTTTGAGAAATGAAAAAAATGAAGAGGGGTGGCACAGCCAGAGGGAAGGGGAGGGGGACCCCCACTAAAATAAATAGGGGCAAATTTCTGAAGGAAGGCACAGGAAGTAGTGCAGATAGATATTGCTGCCACTCCCTCGCCAAGCAGCAGCACCACAACCAGCACAACCCTAACATCTGTCACTGAGGGAAGCATCGATGAGGTGATACGATTCCCTACACCACCACACCTTGACATGGAGGACACCCCCCCTTTATCAGGAAGAAGACAAGGACTCAGAAATGGCATCAGAATCAGAAACAGGCTCTTTGCATCTAAATATGCAAGATTCTGAGGAACTGTTGGCAGGAACAGCTGAAAGGCAGGCTTCAGGCACTGATGGAAGGAGCAGCCCTCTTTCCACCCAGAGTAGCACCAGTGACAGCAGTAGTAGTCTATTTTCCAGGCAGGGCACAGGCCACACCAACACCAGCACAGCAGGAGCAGGCAGTACCAGATGGGGCAGTACTTTCCATAAGCCTCACAGGTCTCTCTGGGAGCATTTTGAGAACAGCCCGGAAGACTCGAGGCTGGCAGTGTGCAAGAAATGCGGGGTGGTCATGCGCAGGGGGAATGACCCCAAACACCTCTCCTCAAGTGGCTTGCGCAGCCACCTCATGCGAAAGCACCCTGGGACTCTGCCAGGAACACTGTCAGGCACTGGTTCCTCAGGGAGGAAGAGAGGGGAAGAAGGCATTGGGAAAGAAAAAAACAAAACCGCTGCTGAGAGTGGGAAGAGGCAGGCCACTCTGAAGGTAGTGGTGCTGTTGTGTGGGAGTTTTGTCAGCCAGCGAAATAGGGCCAAGGCACAGGAGACCACCACTCGCGTGGTCGGTGAAATGGTGGCCATGAACGGGTTGCCCCTCTCCTTTGTGGAGTCACCAGGCTTCAGGCACCTGATGAAGCACATGGCTCCATGGTACGAGCCTCCATCCCGTCGTACCTTCAGCAGGTGGGTGATTCCCTCCCTTTATGAGTCCGTCAGGGACATGATCTGTGCCCTGCTGCAGGCAGCCAGAGGAAGGAAGATCCACTTCACTTCCGACCTCTGGACCGGTGGCCACCATGGATACCTCTCTCTGACGGCTCATTGGTGGCAACCCAAGGAGGTTGTGGAGCCCAGGACATCCCAAGAACAGCTGCAGGGGGAGCCACAAGGGAGCACCCCAAGTGCCTTAGTGCCTTCTCCAGGCACTAAGCATGGAGGACAATGCCAAAGGCATCTACATTTCAGAGGTCCTCAAGACAGCAATGCGAGAGTGGGGATTAGGAACCGAGGGGCAGATCAATCGCGGATTCATGGTTACTGACGCAGGCCGTAACATGATCAACGCGGTTGATAGGGCAGGGTTCCAGGGCATCGTGTGCGCAGCACACAAACTGCATCTAGTGGTGTGCGATGCCATTGGACTGGGAGCAGCGAAGGACTCCTGGGATGAGGGGACCCTCGAGACCAAGGCCTTGCTGGACAAGTGTCGGAAAATCATGGGCCACTTCTCTCGCAGCGTCAAGGCATCCAGGATGATGCGTGAGAGGCAGGCGGAGACGGGCCGACCAGAGCACGTCCTGATCCAGGACGTGACCACCCGGTGGAACTCCACCTACGAAATGATCAAGCGCCTGGTGGAGCAGAGGGAAGTGGTGGAATACGTCATGTCAACCACTCCCGTCCTGACTGAGGGAAGGGAGTTGGACATTGGTGCTACCGAGTGGCTCGACCTCTCCCAGATGGTGGGTATCCTGCAGCCGTTTGAGGAGACCACCCACATCCTTAGCAGCTACAACGCCAGCCTGGGCCACGTACTCCCCTTGTAAATGCCCTTCGCCAACGCCTAGAGGCCAGAATCCAGGAAGAAGCCGATCTTCTCCCAAAGAGCAGGGCCTTGGCAGACAGGCTGCTGACCAGTGTGGATACCCGCCTTAGCCCACTGAGGAGGGAAAAGGTGTACCAGATGGCATGCCTGTGCGACCCTCGTGTCAAGGGTTCCCTGGCAGGCAGCACTGCCGACCTAAATTCCTGGAAGACAGAGCTATGCCGTCAAGTCCGCAGGGCTCTCTCAAATCAGGGCCAGGCGTTCCCGAGGGCACACGGAAGCCAGAGTGATCCAGAAGAGGAATCCTTGCAAGGATCCTCTTCCTCCTCTACTCCAGCAGTGTACACCCAGAGACCAGGTTCCGTACCAGCAGCTAACTTCCTGGCCTCTGCCCTAGCCATGGCAGTCTCCTCCTCAGTGGAGGCAAGGGAGGAAGAAGAACCGGACCCGACTCTGACCATGGTAAGGGAGTACATGGCCGAGCCCCTCCAACCCCTCACCTTGAATCCACTCCACTACTGGGCCAGAAAGGCAGACATCTGGCCCGCTCTTTCGACTCTGGCGTTGGACCTCTTGTCTATCCCACCCACCAGTGTCCAGAGTGAGCGTGTCTTCTCCCACATGGGAGATGTCCTGAGGCCGTGCCGCTCTCGTCTGGACCCGGAGACCATGGAAAGGTTGACTTTCATCCGCTTCAACCTTTCCACGTTGGGATTACCCTAACACTCCAAGACCTAAGTCCAAAGTCATTCTGCCATGGGTTCCTTCCAAACGGGCTTCCCTTGCTCTAACATACACTAACAGAGCAACACTTATGCCTGCCTGCCTGCAATTATGCCTGCCTCCCAGCTTGGCTTCCTCCCTGCAAGCCTAACTTCCTGCCTGCAAGCCTGCCTACATGCCTACAAGCCTATCTGCCTGGCTGGCCCTGTGCCTACCTGCGTAACTGCCTGCTTGCCTGCCTGCCTGCCTGCCTGCCTTCCTGTATTCCCACGCAATTTGAAGGGTTCCATAACTGCCCAATTTTTCTAGCCCTTGCCTGGCTCCAAACCAGCGAGGACCACTCAATGTGTCATATGGAAGGGTCTGTGTTGGCCCAATTTGTCTAGCCCTTGCCTGGCTCCAAACCAGTGAGGACCACTCAAAGTGTCATTTGGAAGGGTCTGTGTTGGCCCAATTTTTCTAGCCCTCGTCTGGCTCCAAACCAGCGAGGACCACTCAATGTTTATAATTTTGACCCAGACAAGGTGCCTCCCAGAGCCCACTTACCCTAACCCTAACCCCAACCCTAACCCTAACCTGTACGCCAGTACGCTTCCCTTCTTAGTGGGTCAGAGGCACCCAGAGGTGCCTCCCAGAGCCCACTTACCCTA
>JAHTLZ010000102.1:2218662-2321135 GCA_023846285.1 Phrynocephalus versicolor
CCAACCAACCAACCAACCAACCAACCAACCAACCAACCAACCAACCATGTGCATTCCTGAGTTGTAATACCAAGACTGGCCACTAGATAGGACCAGAGAATATGCTATGCACAGGTGGCTTAATGGCAATACCTTAAGTCTCTGAGGGAGGCAGTATCCAATGAAATACAGAAACCACATTTTGGGGTATGTGTGCGCACGTGCATGCATGCTTGGGGCAGGTAGGAATTGCTGGTTACAGCAATACATTCCTTGCAAACAAGATAGCAGGAAACCCTGTCCCTTCGACAGACTAGGCTAACTCTCCCTCTCTCAACCATTAAAAGGACTGGAAGTAAGTGCTTCACTTATCCACTATATTTGCCTTCTGCAGGGTTGGGTAGCTTGGAACTGGCCATCTGTCGGAAATATTGTGAAGGGGTTCCTCCTTGGCAGGGGGTTGGACTCGATGGCCCATGAGGTCTCTTCCAACTCTATAATTCTATGATACCACAGTCCTAGTAATACTAGAACTTTAGGAACTGCAACTGCAAATGTCTTAACAATGTTCTACTACCACGACAACTCTTTTCCTGAGAGGGAGTTGTTTAGTCTTTTCACTTTCAGGCTTGTTGCTTTCTTCACTATCTTAAGTGGCATGCCACAAAGGGATGGATTTTTATGACATATAATGACTGAGACGATGCTGAGTGCCTCTCTCTTTTTACACATTCATTTGCTTAGTGACAAGACCCACTGTGTCTCTCCCTTGCATTAGCCCTGGATATATTTCTGGTAGGCATTGCAGCTGTATAGGACTAACTTTGCATTTAAAGTGCAAGCAAAAGGGAGCAGATGTTTTATAACTTGCTGTATTGCCAGCTGCCCAAACCACTCATTTCCCTGGACTTGGAAACCCTCCAGGCTGATTGGAAGTTTTGAGAAACTTCCCATTCTCAAATGAGGCAGTGAAGCAAACTCTAAGGCTAGGGTCCCAAGGGGGTGGTGGTGGTGGTGGTGGTGGTGGGTAACTTGGAAGCTTTGCCTATTTCCCCTCTTCTTTCTTTAGCTTCATTAATTCATCAGGATTTCTAACTGAAACCCATGTTACCTTCAGATATATTTGGAGCAAGAGGGGGGATGGCCTCTTTGATGGAGGAGGGAGAGTGCTGAGAGGGGCTCCCAAAATCCTGCTCCAATCTGGCTGGCTGGCTGAGGAGGGATTCAGCAAGGTGCAGTAAAAAAGACAGAGGAACATTTCCATCCTCTAAGTCAGGCATGTCCAAAGTCAGGCCCAGGGGCCAAATGTGGACTGTTTTCAAATTTTGAGTGGCCCGCAGCCTCTTCTCCCCACCAGCTTAGCCTGTTATGCATCCCCACCAGCTGGCCCCTCCCCACACCAGATAGAGATGTTATCTTGCAGTTTTGCGGTTCACCTGCCCTCCCTGCCTCTGTCCATCCCCTAACCACTTGCCCGGCCTACCCTCCCCTGGCTCTGTGGCTGCTGTGTCCTCCCCACCTCCTTGCACGTCCTAGAGGCTTGTCCAAAGTCCAGCCTGGAGGCCAAAGGGGCTGAATGGTCGGCCCCCACACATTTTCACCTCACCAAATCTGGCCCTACTTGCAAAAAGTTTGCTCTAATTGGTGTGGGGAGCTGGTGGCGGGATCCCTCTTGCCAGCAGCAGGAAGAATCATTGAATCATTGTAAGGTTGGAAGGGACCTTGGAGGTCTTCTAGTCCAACCCGAGGAGGAAGGAAGGTTTTCTGCATATGTCCAGGGGCACCATGCTCCCTGCTAGGCAGAGCCTGCTTCTCAAGGGTCACCCTTTGGCTTCAGTCTTTGAGCAGCCAGACTATTTGAGCATTATTATGGCAGTGAAACCAATTCCCCCGAGAAGCGGCATGGACTCCAACTCTGGAGGCATTCAAGAGAAATTTAGACAACGACCTGGCAGGTATCATTTGATTGCTACTCCTGCCTTGAGCAGAGTGTTGGTCTTGATGGCTTTGTAGGCCCTTTCCAACTCCATGATTGTATCCATTTTTATGACGGGTGGTGCTGTGCTTTGGTTCAGGGGTGTTGAAGGGTAGGGCATTTTCATCTTTAGAGGCAATGGCATGACCTGATTTCATCAGGTCACAGAACAAGTCTTTAAAACAATTTCATCTGACTTTGTGTATAGCTCCAGTGGCCTTGTAACTGATCCTAATTCATATAGCTTTCATTAGGAATGAGTGGCCTGATTTGGCCCATGCCTGAATGTGGGAGCAGATATGAATCACCACCGTGTTCTAGAATGGCTAGAACAGGGTGGTGATTCATATTTGCTCCCACATTCAGCCATGGGCCAAATGAGGCCCATGATGACATTTTTGTATTGCCAGCTGTCTCAGAAAACCTCATTTATGTCGATAGGAAAATGCAAATAGTAAGGCCAGCTTACAGAACAGAATTGTGCATTTGATACAGAAGGGCTTTTTGGCAGGGCAGTAGCACCAGGAAGTTGAGAGACTCTTTTTAATTGTTATCACATCCTTTTTTCCTTCAACCCTCAGGATAAAGCTCTTAGTGACATCCTAAGGCAGTCATTAGGAAGGGAATGAGTGCAGGATCTTAAAAGGGCAATGGACATGCATCTCCTCAATTCCTTCTTAAAAGGGACAATGTAGGGAGTTTGCACTTTCTATCTGTTTTCTTTGTCCCCACCCTCCCTGTTTCCTGGATCTGAAATGCAGTGATGATGCAGCTGCCAGACACTGACAGTTTAATCCATAACTTTAAGCCTTTGTACACGACCCCTAAGATCTGCTGGTAGCTTAAATTCATATCCCCCCAGCCAGATATCATGTGGGTTTTGTTCCTCTTCTTGTGTTCCCACCCTTCCGCACTCTGTTGCTTCTGTCTGCGGTGAGGGGAGGGAGAAAAAAAGGGAGGAAAAATGCAGGCTCACCTCTGCTCACCTCTGTGTGCCGTTGGAGGAGCCCCGTAGGGATTCCTGTCTGTTAAAGGGGCGGTGGGGACAACAAAAACAAACAGAAGGCGAGGAGAGCCCGGCATCCACAGCTTTACAATCCGATTCGGATTTTTTTTTTAAACCTCCAGAGACCAGGTACTTGTAAAGTGCGCTGGAGCCTGCTTAAGTGGGGGTGGGCGTACTTTTTTTTTTAAAAAAAAGACCGCCGCTGGTGGGAAAACAATTTTATGCTCTGGATCTGCAAGTGTTTTGCAGTGGATTTTAGGGGTCATGTAAAAGGGCTCTTTGTAGCGGGAAATGCAAGGATAGCTCTGTCTAAAGCAGAGACCATGCTCTTTGTTTTCTTGAGTTTTTCTGTCTCCTTCTAATGGGCACATGTGAATGCCCTGTTTTTGGGAAAGAGATACATGTGCATTGCTTCACCCCTCATTAATGTCTTTGCACATTTTGCTCCATCTCAAGAGGCCACAGAGATGCACAAATATGGCTTGAGTTCAGGCTATTTGGAGGATCATACACAACCCTTCTCAGCTTGGAAGAACTTCTGGATCTTCTCTTGGTTCTACCAGCTTCCCAAGCTCTTTTGGTGAGGACATGAGAGAGAGAGAGAGCTTTCTTAGTGGCTGCCCCCCCCCCAGCCTTTGGGTTTCCCCCTCCATCTTGACCTTCTGTCCTCAGGCAATGTCTTTCCCTTCCTGAAACACCTTTAAGCAGTATGTTATCTCAGCTTTTAATTTGCTTTTAACTTGCTTTTAACTTGATTTTTAAAATCTTAATCTGAGTTTAATTGTTTTATAAACATAATATTTATATAATGTTTTTAAATCTGTTGTTTTATGTGTTGTAAGCTGCCTTGCGTTCCCTGTGAGGAGAAAGATGACATAAAAATGATTTAAAGAAATAAAAGAAAGAAATATCTAAATCATCTCAGCGCTTTTCTGTAGGTGCAGGGTACACTTTAAAATAGAAATCTAATGGTCCCAATTAGAGATGGGCACGAAATGAACAATTTTTCGTTTCCGTTTTCATTTTTTGTTTCATTACGCAACGAAATGACAAATGAATTTTGTCTCCAAAATGAAATGAAACGAACAGAAACACCAGAAATTTTGTCGTCCATTTTGTTTTTGTTACGGCAATACATTGAACTACTTTAAATGCTAAAAGAAAATCACAAAAAATTGAAATAAATGGTAACGAAATGGTAATGAAACAAACGAAAACGAAAACAATTTCTTCGCAAAAATTCACGAAAAACAGAAACGAACCGAAACGGACCCCCTAAACGACAAACGAAACGTTGTTTTTTTGATTCGTGCCCATCTCTAGTCCCAATTCAACTTTTTACCCATTTGCCTGAAACCACTATATATACTTATCATGGAAGCCAGGCTGCTTCCTCTGAGAAGGCACCCACCAGAAGAGGTGGGCTATGAAGCACTAAACACCTGTTTGGCTGATAAACAAACTAGCATGAACCAATGTACTGGTGGTTCTTGCCCATCTCCACACATGAACATAGGAACATAACATAAGAAGAGCTATGCTGGATCAGGCCAAAGGCCCATCTAGTCCAGCTTCCTATATCTCACAGTGGCCCCAACAGATGTGTTTGGGAGTGCATGAGACTAGATATCTGTCTCCTGATACCACTCCCCTGCATTTGGCCCTTGAAGTAACCCGGTTTTAATCCTGGCGATGACACATCTCCATCATGGTTTGTAACCTGTGATGGACTTTTCCTCCTGGAATCTGTCTAATCCCCTTTGGAAGGCATCCAGGTCAGATGCCATCACCACATCCTGTGGCAGGGAGTTCCACAAACTAACAACGTGCTGGGTGAAAAAAAAATTCTTTTGTCTGTTCTTACTCTCCCAGCCTATGTCCCCTAGTTCTGGTGTTTTGTGAGAGGGAGAAGAGCATTCCTCTATCCACTTTACTCATGCCCTGCATTATTTTGTACGTCTCAATCATATCCCCCCTGAGGTGCCTTTTTTCCAGACTAAAGAGCCCCAAATGTTTTAGCCTTTCCTCATAAGGGAGGTGCCCCAGCCCGGTAATCATTTTAGTCGCTCTCTTTTGCACCTTTTCCAGTTCCACTATGTCTTTTTTGAGATGCGGTGACCAGATTTGTACACAATACTCCAGGTGTGGCCTTACTATCATTTTGTATAATGGCATTATAATAATCTGTACATCTAATTGCTTAGACAAATAACTTTCCGTGACTTAAAAGGAAACCCTTCCCTTCCCAAACCTGTTCAGGAGGGATGGGTTGCACTTGAATCATGATGGGACCAGATTGCTGGCACTCAAACTCAAAAAGGCAGAAGAGCAGCTTTTAAACTGATAACTGGGGGAAAGCCGACAGGAGCTGAGTGGCATCCGGTTCGGAACACCTCATCCTCGGGGAACGAGGTTGAAGAGCGTAGAGAATCACATAGAGATGACATAGCAGGTATTAGCATTGGGAGAATAATGGACTGTGACAGTTTGTCTACTGAAAATAAAAGCTGTGAGGGGAAAAGAACAAGGCAGCAGCTGTTGTTGCAGGGCCCACTGTACAGGTGCTTCTACACCAATGCTCGAAGCCTCCGAGCAAAGATGGGAGTACTTGAACATTTGGCAGCGAGGGATAACATAGATATAATAGCCATAACAGAAACCTGGTGGAATGTAGAGAACCAGTGGGATACAGCAATCCCAGGCTATAAACTCTATAGAAGGGATAGAGAGGGGCGGTTTGGAGGAGGAGTGGCCATCTATGTCAAAGAAGGGGTAAAATCCAGCAGAATGGAGATGGACAGAGGGTCTGACTCCACCATAGAATCACTGTGGGTTAAACCACCAGGTCCCAGGAGTGATGTGATAGTTGGAATATTCTATCGTCCACCAGATCAAAAACTTGAGGGGGACCTTGAAATGAGGAGAGAAATCATGGAGGTGGCTAAGAGGGATAGGATAGTAATCATGGGGGACTTCAATTATCCCCACATTTACTGGGCCAATGCGAGCTCCGGGCAAGAAAGAGAAACTGGGTTTCTCGACTTGCTGAATGACTGTGCTTTAGAGCAACTTGTCATGGAGCCCACGCGAGAATAGGCAACTCTGGATCTAATACTGTGTGATACTCAGGACCTGGTCAGGGATGTGAATGTCACTAAGCCTCTGGGGAACAGTGACCATGCTCATATTTCCTTTGCCATGCATGTCGGAGGAAGAGTGTCAACCAAATCAGACATAAATACCCTTGATTTTCGAAGGGCAAACTTCCCTCAAATGAGGAAACTAGTTAGAGAGAAATTGAAGGGAAAGGTTAGAAGAATCCAATCTCTTCAGAGTGCATGGAGCCTGTTTAAAACAACAATAATAGAGGCCCAGCACAAGTGCATACCACAAAGAAAGAAGAACTCATTTAAGTCCAAGAGGACACCGGCATGGTTAACGAGTGAAGTTAGAGAGGCTCTAAAGCGCAAGGAGAGGTCTTTCTGTAAATGGAAATCCTCCCCAAATGAGGAAAATAAAAAGGAACACAAACTCTGGCAAAAGAAATGTAAGAAGATGATAAGGGAGGCAAAGAAAGATTTTGAGGAACGCATGGCTAGCAATATAAAGGGTAATAATAAAAGCTTCTTTAAATATGTTAGAAGTAGAAAACCTGCCAGAGAAGCAGTTGGCCCTCTGGATGGTGAGGGAGGAAAAGGGGAGGTTAAGGAGGACTTGGACATTGCAGAGAAATTGAATGAGTTCTTTGCGTCTGTCTTCACGACAGAGGACCTTGAGTGGATTCCGTTGCCTGAGCCGCCCCTCTTGACTAAAGAATTAAATCAAATTCAGGTTAAAAGAGAGGATGTTTTAGGACTAATTGATAAATTGAGGATTAACAAGTCACCGGGCCCAGATGGCATCCACCCAAGGGTTATTAGGGAACTGAGAAATGAAATTGCAGATCTCTTAACGGTTATATGCAACTTGTCTCTAAAAACGGCCACAGTGCCGGAGGACTGGAGGATGGCAGATGTCACACCAATTTTTTAAAAAGGAAGGAGGGGGGACCCAGGAAACTACAGACCAGTTAGCCTTACATCTGTCCCAGGGAAGATGGTGGAAAGCCTCATCCAAGAGAAAATCTTAAAACACATAAAAGAACAAACCTTGCTGAGAGAAAATCAGCATGGCTTCTGTAAGGGTAAATCTTGTCTGACAAACCTTTTAGAATTTTTTGAAAAGGTCAACAGGCACGTGGATTTGGGTGAACCGGTGGATATAGTCTGTCTGGATTTTCAAAAGGCTTTTGACACAGTCCCTCACCAAAGGCTGCTGAGAAAATTGCACAGTCAGGGGAGAAGAGGACAGGTCCTCTTATGGATTGAGAACTGGTTGAGATCCCGGAAACAAAGAGTAGGTGTCAATGGGAAATTTTCACAATGGAGAGAAGTGAAAAGCGGTGTGCCCCAGGGATCTGTCCTGGGACCGGTGCTTTTCAACCTGTTCATAAATGACCTGGAGACAGGTATAAACAGTGAGGTGGCCAAGTTTGCAGATGACACAAAACTTTTCCGTGTGGTGAAAACCAGAGAAGATTGTGAAGAGCTCCAGAAGGATCTCTCCAAACTGGGGGAATGGGTTGAGAAATGGCAAATGCGTTTTAATGTAACCAAATGTAAAGTAATGCATATTGGGGCAAAAAATCAACACTTTATCTATCAACTCATGGGCTCTGAGTTATCCGTGACGGATCAGGAAAGAGATCTTGGTGTGTTGGTGGACAGCTCCATGAAGGTGTCTCCCCAATGTGTGGCAGCAGTGAAGAAGGCCAATTCCATGCTAGGGATTATCAAAAAGGGGATTGAAAATAAAACAGCCAACATTATAATGCCATTGTACAAAACAATAGTAAGACCGCACCTGGAGTATTGTGTACAATTCTGGTCACCGCATCTCAAGAAAGACATAGTGGAACTGGAAAAGGTGCAGAAGAGAGCGACTAAAATGATCACTGGGCTGGGGCACCTCCCTTATGAAGAAAGGCTAAAACATTTGGGCCTCTTTAGTCTGGAAAAAAGGCGCTTGAGAGGGGATATGATTGAGACATACAAAATAATGCAGGGTATGAGTAAAGTGGATAGAGGGAAGCTGTTCTCTCTCTCCCAAAATACCAGAACTAGGGGACATACACTCAAATTGAGGGCTGGGAGAGTAAGAACTGACAAAAGAAAATATTTTTTCACCCAGCGCGTTGTAAGTCTATGGAACTCCCTGCCACAGGATGTGGTGATGGCATCTGGCCTGGATGCCTTCAAAAGGGGATTGGACAGATTCCTGGAGTCCATCACAGGTTACTAACCATGATGGAGAAACCAGGGTACTTCAAGGGCCAGATGCAGGGGAGTGGTATCAGGAGACAGATATCTAGTGTCATGCGCTCCCAAACGCATCTGGTGGGGCCACTGTGAGATACAGGAAGCTGGACTAGATGGGCCTTTGGCCTGATCCAGCATGGCTCTTCTTATGTTCTTATGTTCCCATGTGATTTGACCCGGAAAGGTTGTTCCTTTTAAACACATGGCAGGTGACTGGAACAAGATCCTCTCCATTCTAGGACAGTGATGGCTAGTGTTGAATTCATGGGAAATGGTGAGGTCATCCCTGGTTTTAGCTCAAACTTTGTAATGGAAGGTGCTGGAAATATGAGAATGCGATTTGGCCTTTCACACTAAAACTCAAGATGGATTCACTGGCCCTGCGAAATGGGAGATGCCACCCTCAATGGAACAAAGAACAACTTTAGCTGCTGAAATGGGCCACTGCACAGATGTGTGTGAATTTTTGTTTGTTTTAATTGCAACAGGCTAAAATCCTTGCATTCCTTTGTAAATTCAGTGAAAGGAAAGTTGTGCATGTACGAGGAATGTAGAAGAAAGCAAAAATAATGGACTCATCCATTCCTACTTGCTTCACTCTTCACATCTCTCAGCCGTTGGAAAAAATGTGTTCCGTAGGCAATACGAATACAGAGAGATGCTTGTCTTAATGGAAGGCAAAGAACCATCCATTGTCATTTCTAACCAACCATCTGATACAAAATGTGAGGCAACAGAGAATTTTTTTTTCAAAAAGAAAAAAAAAAGCCATTAAAAGCCGGTGGTTCTATTTTTAAGGAGGATATAGCATTGAGTGAACCAACTTCAGAACCATTTAAAATCAGATTTCCTGTAGACAGAAAGCAATTCCACTTTTTGCTCTTTGGAATCATAGAAAAGGGGAAAGAAAAAGGTCTCTCAGGTCATCTGGGATGTCTCCTGCCAATACTAGCTTGTTCCTTTGCTGCATATTCACATCCATGAATGCTTTGTCCAGTCAGCTTCAGACAAAAATCCAGCACTGAGCCTTCCTCTGTCTCCCCCGAGAGCCCGTTCCATTTATTCTCCATGAGGTTGCTTTATGGATTTTCCTTTTAAAGTATTATATTTATTTTCATCGACAAGCCAACCAAACTGGATTGATCGGCTGGTGTTAAGTTTCTGCGAATCTCCTGAACGAGGTGAGGGGCTTGAAACTTTGAAAGCAGTTTCTCTGCCCTCCATGTCCCTTGACTGTCTGAAAGCCTGCACAATGTGTCTGGCTCACACCTGCCGTGTAATCCCCTAAAAAAATATAGGCTTGATCCTAAGATAGTCAATAGAGGATACAGTGTCTCACCTTGAACCTACTCAGTCTTGTCTGGTCCTGAAATCTGTTGCGTAGCGATATGCACAGTGAAAAGTTCCATACTGAGCTCTTTTGCGGGGAGTGCCTCTTTCATTTTTGTATTTTTTATGAACCAAACCTTTTATTTTCCACAAAAGAGAAAGCCTCTTTCATGTCATCCAGTTTGCCTATCCCTATTTGTTCTCTCACATAGCAGAGGTAAGGCACAAGAGGATCAATCTACTCCAGAAGTACCACCCCCACCACCAGCCACTCAGGAGTATGGTCACAAAGCCTACCTCTGGGTCCATATCTCCAGAAGGAAACTTTTAAGGAAACTTAAAAGATAAACTTCTAGCATAATAAAACAGCAGTAAATTAATTAAGTAACAATTTTAAAAAACAATACAACAGGGAAAGCACTCCATCATGTTGAATTTAAAATGAATTTAAAATTAAATTTCAGCTAGGCTAATCCTGCTGAGTTCTGCTGGACTCCAGAGACCCAATGAAGAATCCAACAGGAGAGAGGTCCTGAAGAAAATACTGCGTTTATTAGGCCTAATAAAGGACAGCAGGTGGACACAAGCCAAAGACAGAGCTAAGATGTCCGACCCTGAGGACAAAGAGAACCACATTTTTATTAGTTCCCCCTCTTCCCTCCCCCCGAGTGGCGCCGCCCAGGGGTGGGCAAGGGGACGATATTCCAGGTGGTCCAATCGGTGTGGTCCAGGGGCTGTCCGGAGGCATTTCTGGGCGGTCAGGGGTATGTGCCCCTGGCAATCTGGAACCGGATACCCGCCCAGGTGTTGATGAGCCAGATATGTCCTTTAATTGGGCCATCAGGGGGTGACAATGAGGAAAGGGGGAACAGGGTATTGTTCTTGGGTCTAGGTAAACTTGGGAAATTGGAAAGTCAATAGAAGGTTGGGGAAGGTCAATATAAAAGTCAATGGGGAGCCAGAAAGCTGATGAGATTAGCCGGAGGTAGTCAAACAGTCCTTTGTGAATGTGGAGATGTGACAATGAAGAGCCCCCAGGCTGTGGCATAATCCAGAGAGCATCTGTGGGAGACGTGCCAGGATCTTTGTGGAATATGGATTCTGCTTCTATAAGATGTGACCTGCCTTGTGGAATCGCCATGATGTCCTTCTTCTCATGCCATAACCCCCTTGTCCCAGTTTGCAGGTATAGGAGCCATGAGGTAGAGTAGGAACACGTTAAAAGCACACCCAGGGAAGAAGGAGAGAGGAGAGAGGAGAGAGGAGAGAGAGAAAGAGGAAGAGAGAGAGAGAGAGAGAGAGAGAGAGAGAGAAGGGGAGGGCCACGTTGGGTCAAGGGTTTTGGGTTCATTTAGGCAGATGCAGGAAAACAAGTTTCTGAGGTTAAGGAGGTCCGTGGTCCTTAGGAATGATCATTCAGAATCATTCCCTTGCAAGCCAAGAGCATGAAGGAAATAATTCATCAGTCCAGGAAGAATCTCCTGAGCTGTGTCTCTGGCTAGCTTTTCAGGGTTGGGGAATGGTGGAAGAAGGAGCCAGGAAGGGGTTAACTAATATACTAGCAAGGGACATCTCCTATTCCTTGGTGGGAACCCCTAGAACTGGGAAAAATGGATTTCCAGGGGTTTCCTCAAGAAGGGGAAACCCTGTCCGGTTGACTCTGGAGCGGGGGCCAGTCTACCGCCATAGACAGATATAGCAAACGGGGAAAAAAGTGGAAAGGGGACTAGGCTACTGCCATAGAAATGAATGGCCGGGAGAAGGCATGAATTCTCTGGAACTGCAGCTTGGGTAAGAGGTAGTGAGATGAGTTGCTACCCTGGGTTGCCTCACCCGAGTCTCTGGAACTGAGAGTCGGGTAGGGGGGTGGATTTGTACTGGTGGTGCTGTCGGAAGTTTGGCTGCCTCTCTGGAACTCAGAACGGTTGGGGATTTTGAACTTTCTCGGGAAGGGCTCTGGTTCTTTTTGGTTGGGGTGGTCTACTCAGCCAATTCAACATAATAGGGTCCCCCATCACATGCCCCCGTCCAGCCATAATTAACAAGACATTGATTGATGGCAGGGGCACTGATTGGTTAAGACGCGCAGACGGGTTTATCTTTCTCACCCCTGCTGATTTATGGAGTCTCTGTGGAAATGAACTGCCGTGGCTTTCTAGATACAATGTAAACTGACAAATTCAGTGTGAATTGAAGCGTTTCGCTTGCCGAGCCCCTTCTCGCAAGGCCTCTTAGCCGGCAAAAGCGGCTGTTTTTGTATTCTTCCCGATATCTCGGGAAAGGATTGGGATTTTGGGACCGGGTAAAGAGTGTCGTGCTTATGATGGTGTGGGGCGTATTTGGGCGGTTCCGATGGGTCTCGGAACCACTCCAATTATTATTTCTTAAAATTTATTTTTTCCTTTATAACTTATCAATCATATGTAAGAAAAAAATAGCAAAATAAAATGCACAAACACTCCCCCTTCCAAAAATCAAGCAAGAGGAACAAAGAGAAAATGAAATCATTTCTCCACAAACCCAACACAACTAGAATATGCAGACATTTCTCTTCCCCACACACTACATAATGTCATCTGCTCTATTTTGTCCAGCAGGTGGTAGTGCATACCACAAAGAAAGAAGAGCTCATTTAAGTCCAAGAGGACACCGGCATGGTTAACGAGTGGAGTTAGAGAGGCTCTAAAGCGCAAGGAGAGGTCTTTCTGTAAATGGAAATCCTCCCCAAATGAGGAAAATAAAAAGGAACACAAACTCTGGCAAAAGAAATGTAAGAAGATGATAAGGGAGGCAAAGAAAGATTTTGAGGAACGCATGGCTAGCAATATAAAGGGTAATAATAAAAGCTTCTTTAAATATGTTAGAAGTAGAAAACCTACCAGAGAATCAGTTGGCCCTCTGGATGGTGAGGGAGGAAAAGGGGAGATTAAGGAGGACGTGGACATTGCAGAGAAATTGAATGACTTCTTTGCGTCTGTCTTCATGACAGAGGACCTTGAGTGGATTCCGTTGCCTGAGCCGCCCCTCTTGAGTAAAGAATTAAATCAAATACAGGTTAAAAGAGAGGATGTTTTAGGACTAATTGATAAATTGAGGATTAACAAGTCACCGGGCCCAGATGGCATCCACCCAAGGGTTATTAGGGAACTGAGAAATGAAATTGCAGATCTGTTAACAGTAATATGCAACTTGTCTCTTAAAACGGCCACAGTGCCAGGGGACTGGAGGATAGCAGATGTCACACCAATTTTTTAAAAAGGAAGGAGGGGGGACCCAGGAAACTACAGACCAGTTAGCCTTACATCTGTCCCAGGGAAGATGGTGGAAAGCGTCATCCAAGAGAAAATCTTACAACACATAGAACAACAAAACTTGCTGAGAAAAAATCAGCATGGCTTCTGTAAGGGTAAGTCTTGTCTGACAAATCTTTTAGAATTTTTGAAAAGGTCAACAGGCATGTAGATTTGGGTGAACCGGTGGATATAGTCTATCTGGATTTTCAAAAGGCTTTTGACACAGTCCCTCACCAAAGGCTGCTGAGAAAATTGCACAGTCAGGGGATAAGAGGGCAGGTCCTCTTATGGATTGAGAACTGGTTGAGATCCCGGAAACAAAGAGTAGGTGTCAATGGGAAATTTTCACAATGGAGAGAGGAGAAAAGTGGTGTGCCCCAGGGATCTGTCCTGGGACCGGTGCTTTTCAATCTGTTCATAAATGACCTGGAGACAGGGATAAGCAGTGAGATGGCCAAGTTTGCAGATGACACAAAACTTTTCCGTGTGGTAAAAACCAGAGAAGATTGTGAAGAGCTCCAGAAGGATCTCTCCAAACTGGGGGAATGGGCTACGAAATGGCAAATGCGTTTTAATGTAGCCAAATGTAAAGTAATGCATATTGGGGCAAAAAATCAAAACTTTATCTATCAACTCATGGGCTCTGAGTTATCCGTGACAGATCAGGAAAGAGATCTTGGTGTGTTGGTGGACAGCTCCATGAAGGTGTCTACCCAATATGTGGCAGCGCTGAAGAAGGCCAATTCCATGCTAGGGATTATCAAAAAGGGGATTGAAAATAAAACAGCCAACATTATAATGCCATTATACAAGACAATAGTAAGGCCGCACCTGGAGTATTGTGTACATTTCTGGTCACCACATCTCAAGAAAGACATAGTGGAACTGGAAAAGGTGCAGAAGAGAGAGACTAAAATGATTACTGGGCTGGGGCACCTCCCTTATGAAGAAAGGCTAAAACATTTGGGCCTCTTTAGTCTGGAAAAAAGGCGCTTGAGAGGGGATATGATTGAGACATACAAAATAATGCAGGGCATGAGTAAAGTGGATAGAGGGAAGCTCTTCTCCCTCTCACAAAATACCAGAACTAGGGGACATACACTCAAATTGAGGGCTGGGAGAGTAAGAACAGACAAAAGAATATATATTTTCACCCAGCGCATTGTTAGTCTATGGAACTCCCTGCCACAGGATGTGGTGATGGCATCTGGCTTGGATGCCTTCAAAAGGGGATTGGACAGATTCCTGGAGGAAAAGTCCATCACAGGTTACAAACCATGATGGAGATGTGTAATCTCCAGGCTTAAAACCAGGGTACTTCAAGGGCCAGATGCAGGGGAGTGGTATCAGGAGACAGATATCTAGTCTCATGCGCTCCCAAACGCATCTGGTGGGGCCACTGTGAGATACAGGAAGCTGGACTAGATGGGCCTTTGGCCTGATTCAGTATGACTCTTCTTATGTTCTTATGTTCTTATGACAATCCAGACCCAGGGCACAAACATAATTTAAGAAATGGGAGGAAGGAAAAATCCCTAAGAAAATGTGTCTAAAATAGTCTTAATGATGAAGTGTTGGCTGCTGCCAACAGCCCTTGCAATGCCATTAGATGAACAATTTCTCAGGTGATTTAACAGGAAAAAAAGGATGTAAAAAGATTACATGTACATGAGAACATGAAGCATGAAACATTTGTGTGCTTCTCTTTTCAAAATACAGATCATTCCCTTTTAAGATGCTCTAGTTTAGAAGTTCACTTGTTTTCCATAGCTTCAGGGACTAGGACTCAAGGCAATGGTTTCAAACTACAGGAAAAGAGATACCATTTGAACATTAGGAAGAACTTAATGATAGTTAGAGCTATTCGGTAGTGGAATATGCTGCCACAGAGGGTGGTGGAGTCTCCTTCTTTGGAGGTTTTTAAGCAGAGGCTGGATGGCCATCTGTTGGGAGTGCTGTGATGGGGGTTCCTGCATGGCAGAGGGTTGGACTAGATGGCCCTTGAGGTCTCTTCCAACTCTATGATTCTATGATTCTATGATCCCCTGTGCCTCATTGAGACTGGCTGGAAACAATGATCCACTGGATCCCTTCCAGCTCTGTGGGTCAAAGGTTATTATTGTTGTACAATTATTTGCATATCTCCATGTAGGGGATGAGATCCACATCCTCTCATCAAGAAATTGCCTTCTTCTTACATAAAAATGAATTAAAAATGAATGAATAAATCCTCTTAAATGTCCTTTTCCTCTACAGTTTCAGTCACTGTCTGTGTGGTGGTGAAGAAAATAGACCTTTGACCAGTTCCAGCCAGGAGATTCGTACATCGGTATCCGAGTGTTCAATATGGAGCAAGTTGAACATGCAAATCAAATAAATACCCAAACAAGACATTTGGTTGCCTGGAGGCGCGGCAGAAGGATGATGTAAGGCTAAGATATTAGCTCGAGTGACCGTGGGGCTCTGATTGAATGAACCTTCGAGGCCCAAACCTGAAGCCATTCAGCAAAAGGATGTGCTGAAAATCTTTCTTGGGGATTTGAGTGTCTCCGCAACATGCTGAGGAGGCCATAATGGTATGTTTGCTTATCATCCACTTAACCTGCTTCACATCTCGCTAGGCCCACAATATAACCTCAGGTCAAAACTATTTGGGATGGCTGCAACTTAGCGATAAACACATGCTTTGTAAGGTGAGTGAGGCGTAGCTGACTGGCTGGTATTATTATTATTAACATGGGTTGGAATAGGGGTGGAGAGGAGATAATTTTGACAAGTGAAGAGAGGAACAACAATGTTTAAATAGTTATAGCTTAGAAACACACACACACACACACACACACACACACACACACACACACACACACCACTCCATTATGTAACCCCCCCACACACACTATTTTCCAGAGTTCATCTGCACTGCTTATGTGGCAAATATTTGCCTCTGCAGATTGAAATCCATGGCTGTTTCCTCATTTGGCTTGAGAACTTATATTTTCACACAATGTTTCAGGGTATAAGCATTTTTCTTATCTAATGCAAATGTGAAAGCAGTAGGCAGACACTCAAAGTTCAGCCAGCCCAGAGGCCTTGATCAGCAAGAAATATGCTCTTGCTGGGACTTTGAGGTGAGTTTTCAGCCCTGAGTTTGAAAAGGGGCAGCCCCCAGTAAAAAATAAATAAATAAGCTGATTTGGACTCAGGTTGTAATGAATACTCAACTATATTTTTCATTCTCAATGACATCAGTAGTCTTGATTTTTTTAGTGCAAGAGCAAGGTGATATTTTTATTGACCCACTAGAAAAATCATACAAATTGTGAATGTTTGTGGGTAATACCTCACTTTTTCAGGCTGGACATGATTCCTTCATAGACAGTGCAGAAAAAGTGTAGATCCAAGTGACCAAAATTCATGGCCGATGTTCTTGCTGAGTCTGCTTGTATGACATGAGTCGTGGTTTCGGCTCTAAAGTCAGCTGGGGTGTGTGAATTCCAGCATCTTCCCTTATAGCATGGTTGCATTTTTCAACCCCCCCCCAAATAATTTGCTAATTATTCTGCAACTGCTCCTCCCAAACGCACACCATAATACAATATTGCTTAATTTTTTATTGGCTCAATAAAGGTATCACCTTATCCCTGCATTTGTGTAATCTTGGACCACCTGGTCTTTGCCTAATTGATTCTCTAGGTCATTTCATTAATTTCTGTGACCAGAACATGAAACCTTATATTTTATCATCATGCAACATGCAAACTAGACGAAGAACTAGAGTTCGTTCCTTTTGAATTAAAGGAATCAAAGAATCACTCTTATGTTTTATTTCACGACTAGCCACACAAGAGGCCAGAAGCCATTATTATATGGGAAAATTGGCATTAAAGCATCATTGACCCATTGGCTTGCTTCGTGGTTCTTTCCAGAGATGGATGGTCCCAGAAAATATTGCACTCTCTTGAGAGGTGGGGAGAATAATTTTGTCATTCTTTAATCCTGTGCACCAAAATCAGAGACATAAAGTCCTGCCTCGCCATTATTACAAGAGAAATTCCTTACTGCAACCAGTTAAACATATTTGAGGTGTCACATGTTCTAATTCACCACTTCTGCTCTCTAACAGTCATTTAGAAGAGAAATGGAAACATTTTTCTTTTGCATTCAAAATGGTCCCCGTTAAAGTTCTTTCTGCCTTTAAGATGTTATTTGAGAATTCTCTGAAAATTCTTCAGAAGAGAATGGAAATAAATAAGATTCTCACCTGTTTGCATCAGCCAAATCTAAGTGCCACTCTTTCTACTATGTTCTATTTACCTGCCCAGATACTCATTAATATGAGTAAGCTCTCAAATGATTTTTCCATTCTAATGATGAATGGATTTGCCAAGTCTAGAATATTTTTATAAAAACCAAATAGAAGGTAAAATTCTATTTGATTCCTGGAATGGGAAAATCTACTTCCTGCCCCCTCCCAAAACAATACCAGTTTATTGTTGCATCCTAGTCAAATCACACACACATAAACACACACACACACACACACACACACACACACACACACACACACACAGAGAGAGAGAGAGAGAGAGAATCCAAAAATAGTACATGATTCTTTTACAAAATCGCAACAACTCTCAGTTCTTAGATGTATATATTATGAAGAAGCCATCATAGTTGTTTTGGGTATTTCCCCTCTTGTTTAATAGAAATCTGCCTGATGTACTCAGTTTTGCTTAAATTACACTAGATTTCTTCTTCTTCTCTTGCCAAAAGCACCAGAAAAAAATCCTCAATTTGAGAGGGAAATTGCTTTGCTGTTTTTTGTCCTCGGGTACAAGGCTGAGATAAATTCAGACTTTATTCCTCTCCTCTAGCCCAGCCATTCTCATAGGGGGCCATATGCCCCCCCCCCCCGGTAATCTGAGGATATTAGAAAGGAGCCACAGATTGGGGAAAAAATTCTGCACACACCACTTTATGTGGTTTGTTGTGTTTCTGATTCCTGATTTGGCTTATATTACTTTCCTGTTTTGTGTGTGTAAGGTAAAGGTAACCCCCCCACACACGTGCATGCTAATCATGTCCAACTCTAGGGGTGGTGCTCATCTCCGTTTCCAAGCTAAAGAGCCAGTGTTGTGCAAGTCTGTGGCCACCACGGCTGAACACATTTCTGCTCACGGAACACTGTGTGCCCAAAAACGGTTTAGAATGTCTGCTCTAGGCTTCAGTGTCAGAATGGGATGGAGATGGAGAGTCTTGAGCAGGAGGCTCTATTCTTTTCTTACTCTGGACATGAAAGTTCTGGCAATTTGGTTTTATAATGGGGGGGGGGGGAATTGCACTTTAGATTGGTTGCAGTTGCACTTTGGAACGCCCCAATCTGGTCCCAAAAGACGTAGAGTGTACCCTCCCCATCCCCCAAACTCACAAAGAGGTACAGGTTAGGTGCACGTTTTCCAGCTGAATAGGAACGAGGTTTGCAAGAGGACAGGTTAGAAGAGCCACCTGGGTTGGCCACTGCAACCTCGGTGCCACCATTCTAGGGGGAAAAACAACCCACACCTGTTACACCTGCCTAGCAATTTTCAGTTGAACCTGGGGTTTTCCCGCCACTGAATTAACAGGCTGGCCCTGGGGTTCAGCCACCTGTTTCATCGATCCGGAATCAACTGTGTGGTTTGGATTTCTATCCCTAGTGGTCTCTTCCAAGCATGACTTTCAAGCAGAGCACAGATACCCTTCATGGAATTCATCTATATTCTCCTCCAATAACTAGACACTGAAATTGCTAATTCTTCTCTCTCCACAAAAGCGGACAATAATGTCCCTCTGTGCCTCTCCCTATCTCTGAACTGGCACGTTCCTTCACACACACACACACACACACACACACACACACAGAGAGAGAGAGAGAGGGAGAGAGAGAGAGAGAGAGTGAGAGAGAGAGAGTAAAGGGCATTTCTTATTCGATAGTTCTTTTCCTTTCATTATGTAACCGGGACACATTTATGGTGTGCACAATAAATACACTGTATCTGTGGCCAACTTCCTGTCAGAATTATAATAATTCTATTGTAAGAGGTTTTCTGCAAAGCTCAATAGCAGTCAGGCTTGCTATCGTCATTGAAAATGAGAGCTGTTTTGGAAAATTCCTTCTTGTCTTGTTGTGGGTAGCAAGGAGAGTGAGTTTCTAACATAACCAGAGACCAAGATGTCACAGTGCAAGAATGATAAACTCCCCTTGGGTTTTTCAGTCTTCTTTTTCTCTTCTGACAGTCTTATCTGTAATAAGCTGTTCATTTTATGATGTGTTGTGCTTTTTATTTAATTAACTTATGTTCCACTTTACCCTTTTCAAAATGGCACCTAGATTATTTAACAGTAATGGAGCCTCGTGGCACCATGGTTGAACGGTTGTACTGCAGCCACAACACTGTTCACGACCTGGGGTTCGATCCCAGGTAGCTGATTCAAGGTTCACTCAGCCTTCCATCCTTCTGAGGTTGGTAAAATGAGTACCTAGTGGAGGTGAGGTGCCATGTCTAGCCTGCCTAATTACTTGTAAACCATGCAGAGGGTGATTTAAGTGCTATGGGGCAGTATATAAGCAGCACACTTTTTAATGTAATCTCAGTAAAACCAAGATAATTAAAACAATGAAACCAAATTCAATGCATGCATATAATTATGCATACAAACACATGGTCACACAATAGCCCCTCTGACAGGGTGTTGTGGCAGAAACAATGCAGAGTCTTATGCAGAGATGGGCCAAAACACCAGTTTGGCAGCCCATACCAGTTGTTTAACACCTGAACAGGTGTTCAGTGCTTTCTGGACCTGCCTCTCCCATCAGGCACCCACCCAGAGACAGCATCCAAAGGTGATGAGGAGAGAAGCCCCTCTGAACAGTGGGGAGCCAGTGGAGGAGGCAAGGTTGGAGACTGCCAAATACCTGTTCAGCTAATTAGTGAACTGACACAAACTGCAGAATTGACATTTCCCCTCTCAAGTACTGTGGCATATTACGATATGGTGATGCATGCCTACTGGTGTTCTCACCCCAAAATGTGCATTTTTATCCAGAGCAAGGAAGGAAGGAAAGATACTTTTAAAAATATGGCTGCTAGCAAGACTTCTTGCCAAGACAAATCATTTAGATTTGGGTTTGTTTTGTTTGTTTTATAAATGTCGTACAATTGCACAAAAACTATGCTGCAACCTGATTTGTTGCATGGGCTTTTAAATAGGAGACACATTTTAATTTATGGTGGCTTTTAACTATCCATCAGTCCTTCTGCACTTGCTATGTGTGAGAGTGTGTGTAAACATATGCACTTTCCTTCTTTAAAGTAATGATGATTTTTGTGCAAACTGGAAATCTTTGACTGCGAGGAAGGAACTCAGTTTCTTGCTCCTGCTTGGGAGTTGAGATGTAATGCTAAACTATTCCTCATCAATATTTCCTACCATGCTGAAAGAGCCACAAATCAACCAGAATTAGGAATTTAGTGAGCATTTGTCTTTATTTATTTATTTATTTATTTATTTATTTATTTATTTGCATTTTTATACTGCACCAATTTCCCAGAAGGAACTCTGGGCAGTTTACATAAATGCAAATAAGAAACTAAGAACAATGTGCACTAAATAAACAGTAGAATAAACAAGTAAAATAAGCAAATAAACACATAATACATGTAAGAATTCACTAAGGGGCAAAAATACTAAAAAAGACACAAATAACCCAATCAATGCTTATGTTTCTTAACTGGCTATGCAACAGGAGATGTATATCCTAAGTAACAAAGTATAATTTCGCACTTAACGAAGACAGATTTTCACAAGATTGGACAATTTTGTACAAAACATCACCTGTACTCATGCAAGAACTCTACCTGGAGGGGCAGCAAATTCTTCATCATCTCATTGGTAAGGAAGAAGATATCACACTTACTTTGCCTCAGACACAAAGATGAGAGAAGGGAGGATTTGCACTGAAAAAAAATATTTTGCCACTCTTCCAAATAGTGGTGGAGCAACCCCTCAGCCTCATTTTCTTACTCTGGTGAAAATCACTCAATAGTAACAAAAATGTCGTCACTGCCAAGAGCATTGCTGGGCAAATGAGAAGAGATGGCTCCCCCCCCCAGGGTGAGAAAAAGTTACCTTTTAAAGATTACAAACCCTTCTAGAGATGGGCATGAGTTGCAAAAATGGCAATTCGTCGCAATTCATAATTTGTCAAGGTTGATGAATTATGAATCATGGGTTTACAAATGTTTTTAACATACCGAGGAACTGACTGACAAACTCATCTCACCCCCTCAAAAGAACCCCCAAAGCCACCCCCAAAAGCAACAAAAGGACCCAAGATGCCCTCTCAATAAATAGATGAATCAAAAATTGCCCCCCAAACCATCACTTGGTATCCATCAGGGCCGTTGAATACAAAGTGATGAATTTTTGATGAATTGGCAATTGCTAGCAAATATTGTGATGTTTAAATTATTTGCGCCCATCTTGAATCTCTACAGCAGCATGGCCACTGGCATAGGAGGATCGAACAGAGACCACCAATTCCTCTTGCCATGATGCTTCTCTCTCTCTCTCTCTCTCTCTGCCTTTTTTCTCCCCAAGACAATTCCAAAAAAACTATTAAACCAGGCATATCTGATTCTACCTTTAGAGCTGCTCGTTTGAAGAGGGTGCCATTTTCCACTGACCATACATTTACCTTTTCTTTTCTTTTCCCCTTAGTATTCTCCATGAGGATGGACACCTTTCTCTATACTTTTGCCCCCCCCCCCCTTTGGCTTCTTCTTCCGTAGACTTGAAAGGAAAATGGTGGAAGGGGAAGGAAAAGAAGAGGGGGAACAGGACGGTGAGATCACAAGGGCCATTTTGTTCAAAAGCCCATCTTTTCTTCCTTGTGCTTGCGCACAATAGATTTTCCACACGAGATGAAAGGGCAAACACAATTTGCTATCAATTTTGACTCTGTAGAGTGATGTAGCATATAATCTCTTTATTTTTTGCCCGCCGTTTGTTGGAGATGGTTGCTAGGTAATGCCTCCCCCTTCCCCTCCCCAAACTCACACTAAGCGTCAGTGATCTAATGTGGGAATGTGTTGTATTATATAATTAAGCCCTCAGTGGTGCCGTCGTCGGTGCAAGAAAAGCCTTGAATATCTCTTTCACATTAGCAGGGATGTTATTAACGTGTTATGCGTGGGAACATGATAAGTGTCACTGAAATCTACAAAGCTTTCTGCCTCTCTCCATATTATGAGCATCTTATGGCCTGTTCCTCACCATCAACAGATGGGGTGATCCACCTGCTTTCAGGATGGTGTGGCTTTAAATTCAAACTGCAGGAAATACTCTGGTTGATTTTTCTGTTTCAGATGCTATTCTTCGATGTTCAGTGATTTATTTATCACTGCAGTTATTTATTTGATTACAGAGGTAGGCTGGATTAGATAAAAGTCTCCGTCTCCAGTCTGAATTGATAGAATCTAGAAAAAGTTTTCTCATGTCCTATAATTGGGCAAAACTACCTAGCTGTCTTTTTAAAAATCTCTTTGTGTGGACTCACTGCTTAGCCCATTCCGTCCTGTTTCTACATTAAAATGCATTTTGAAAATATGCATTAACTGTGGAGTATGAAAATAACCATTTGGCATGCTATTGGGAATATATAGTACAATGAGGAATGTGTGCCCAACAAGTCAAAGTAGCATGCTATGTTAGTCCAAGAGCTGTGGCGCAGTGACTGACTTGTTGGACTTGGGTTGAGGACACCAAGATCCAAACCTCTGTCTAGGTAGATAGAAACTGGATTATGCTTCCGCCTTTCATTGCCTTCTATGAGATTATTTCTCCTCTGTGAGAACCACCCCAGTTCCTCTCTTTCCATCGTTAACCATGAATCCCAGTTGAAGGTTCACTGTTTCCAGTAATTCCAACTGGAGAGTGAGTGTGAACAGTGTATCAGAAAAACCACAACAAAATGGTCCCATACCATAGAGTTGCAAACACTGAATGTGCACTTTCATTGTATCTGTAATCTACTGTATGAGTGTTAAGCATCTGATAGAAACCAATGAAGGAGAGTTTAAGAATGCATAGGGTTGAGGTGATCTGCCAGTTTTTATTTCCCTCACAATAAGTAAATCTCTCTCCCCCCCCATGTGCTCTCCCTCTCTCATACACACACCTTTCAAGATAATTCTGTCTTGAAGAAAAAGGAAATTGAGAATTCCTCAGAAAACAACAACACAAAGTTATTTCCCACAAGCAGTGGCCAAATTCAATAGGTGTCACAGCTGCAAGAATAGAGAGGCTGACATGGTAACTGCCTGCTGTCAGATGGTCAGAATCATAGAGTCATAGAATCATAGAGTTGGAAGAGACCTCAAAGGCCATCCAGCCCAACCCCCCTCCCATGCAGGAACCCCCATCACAGTACAGTACTCCCAATATATAGCCATCCAGCCTCTGCTTAAAAACCTACAGAGAAGGAGACTCCACCACCCTCCGTGGCAGCGTATTCCACTGCCAAACAGCTCTAACTGTCATGAAGTTCTCTCTAATGTTTAAATTGAATCTCTTTTCCTGTAGTTTGAGACCAGAATTCTGGAGAAAAAATGAAGGGGAAAAAGCATGATCATGCTCTTTATCACAACTGCATTCTGGAGACACCCTCAGATATATATAGCATTGTGCTCAAATGTTTTATTTTTTTTGGGGGGGGGGTGCAACTGTAGGTTCTGGTGCCTCCCGATTACATCTTTAAACATACCAATGTTTTTCGTTTCAGAAAGAAATGCATTTTATAAATGCTAACAAACCAATTGCAGATGAGGTTCCTGCTTGTCTCCAATACTGATCACCTCTATTAGCCATGGGCTATGCATGTACCTTTGCTCAGATCATTATCTGGAGTATTTCTTATTTACTAAGGGCATGTGTGTGTGTGTGTGTGGAGGGGGGTGAGATTTCCTAGATGGAAATCCCCTTCTCTCTGAACTGCTGCTGCTGCTGCTGTTGATGATGTGTTCAGCAGTCTGCCATTGTATCGTAGCCGGTATGTCTGGTACACACTTGTTCCGTTAAATATGTGAGGACAAGCAACATCAAGAAGGAGGTGAAATAGCTACATCTCATGATTACCTCATTCTGCATCCTATAGCCTCTATTTCCCCCTCCATGGTTGGAGATTACAAGTCAATCAAAGCACTTCTACTTATACAGCGTTAAGTAATATGGCACTAAAACCCGCAGATTTCCACGGATGGACGCCTCGTGTTGACAGATACACTTATTGATTGTTTAATGGGACAAAGCTAGCATATTCAGTTGATGTAACCATGGGGGAAACAGTGAATAGCTTTGGCAGAAGGAATGTCTATTATTTTAAGCTCATCTGGCATGCAATTTTGATCTAGCAACCAATTGCTCGCAGCCTGAAGTTCATTCATTTTATAGCACACACAAAAAAGGAAGCTGATTTTTTTCTCTCTTTCAATTTGCAGATGGATTTTAAGGATGATAGTTTGATTCTGCCCATCCCCTTCGGTAGCTGATGGAAAAGCTTCTTCTGAAAAAGAGAAATGCATCTATTCACCTTAATAATAAGAGCTGAAGGCTTAATCAAGATAAATCTTTGCACAATGTGAAACAACAAGGCCTTGCAGATGTTAGAAGAGAGGGACATGAGGGGGCCACATTGTCCCCTAAGATCAATGCATTCCTTTGATAACTGATCACAATATATCGAGTCAACCAACTGCTCTAAAACCAACATAGAGTAGCTCCAGACTAGAGAATTGTGGTGCTAAATCTTCTGTTTAGACACTGGATAACATTTTTTTCAGTAAAAAACAATAATGTATACAAGGAAAATGGAAGAGAGTTTGAAACTTGTATATTGAACAATGGACACATTCAAGAGAAATTTTGACAACCCACCTGACAGATATCCTTTGATTTGTATTTTTTCATGGAGGCGCGCAGGGGTGGCGGGTTGGACTTAATGGCCTTGTAGGCCCCTTCCAACTTCATGATTGTATGATTCTATGAAAATAGTAATCACTTTGATGGCATGTCTATTCATAGGCAATCAATCAATTTCATCAGGAGAGCTCTTCACATCAAGGGTGGGCAATGCTCCACCTACAACCATGTTTAGCCTCCAGGGGGCCAAAGCCTCCTCCTTTACTCCTGCTCACCCCAGCACTTTGTGTCACACATACTTGGATGTAAGTGAGGAGGGAGTGAGGTTGGTGTTGTGGATACAAAGAGGCTTGTAAAATCACGATGGTGCTTTGTTTTAATAAGCCTGTGGTTCCCTACCTTGGGTCCCCAGATGTTTTTGGCCTAAAACTCCCAGAAGCCTTTGTAACTATCTGTGCTAACCAGGATTTCTGGGAGATGCTGTCCAAGAATATCTGGGGACACAAGGTTGGTTACCACTGTTCTAAACTCATCCTTTGTGGGTATAAGAGATTGGTACAAACCACCGGCTCAGTGGTTTATTTTATTACTTATTTTATTTTTTTAAGTTTATGTGCCACACCAATTTTCCCATAGGGAACTCTGGGCGGTGTACAAGCAGAACAACACAAACAATTAAAACCACCACAACTAATTAATACACAACAAAGGAAGGGGAGGGGGCCCAAAAAGAGGAGATAATCCGGCAAGAGGCATAACAAATACAACAGAGCCAATAAATCACAAGGAACACAAAACAAACATTAGCAATTGCCATAAGCTTCCTGGAACAGCCAAGTTTTCAGTGCTTTCTTGAAGGCTGGAAGGGAAGGAGCCAGGTGCAACTCGCTGGGCAGTTTGTTCCATAGGGAAGGGCCAACCACCGAGAAGGCCCGATTATGCGTTTTGACCTTACGGGCCTCCACGGGGGGGGGGCACCCAAAGCGAGAAGGCCAATGAGGTTCTGGTGGGTCTGGCCAGCTCTGACCTTTGGGAGATATGCTCTGTCAGAGATTCAGGTCCCAGGCCATGGAGGGTTTTGTAGACCAAAACCAACACCTTGTACCTTATTCGGGAGGCAACGGGCAGCCGATGCAGACAAGCCAGAATTGAGGTGATGTGGTCAATGAGGTTCATGCTCATTCATTTACTGCTGCAACAGGTGTTTTGTGGTTTGGTCTCCCTTTCCTGCCAGTGGGCACCTACTCAGAAGCAGCATCCAGAGGAGGTGGGGCAGGGAAGCTGGGATGCTGCTTGGAAGTGGATGCATGCCAGGGGTGGTGGGGTGCCAACCTGCCAAAGACTTGTTTCAGCAGGAAACAAACAGGCATGATTTGGTGGCTCGTTGGGATTATTCATGTCAGTTTTAGCAACTCATTGCCTACCTCTGGAAGGGGGTCTCAAATGAATGATGAATTCCTAGCTGGATGGCCACTTACACATTTCCAAATAAGAAGGGGTGCACTTCCCCCCAAGCAGGATACAAACCTGCTTGAAACTGTGCACAAAGGTGCAGTACATCTCATCCAAATGGGGAAGATGGTGGCCCAACTATCTGTTCAGCCTGCCTTGTGGCACAGTGGTTAAACGGTTCAGTCACAGGTAGCGGGCTCAGAGTTGACTCAGTTTCCATCCTTCCGGGGTTGGTAAAATGAGGGCCCAGCATGCTGGGGGGCGGGGATGTGTAGCCTCCATTACTGTAATTAAAACGGTAAACCGCCCAGAGACTACTTGAAGTGGTATGGGGTGGTATTGGCTTTTTTGCTTTGTGTCAACGTAGCACAGCTAGGCATGGCTGGGCAAATTCAAGCTCTCTGTTTACCTGTTCTTTTTCTCTGGACTGGGCAGGACTTCAGAAGTTGGTCACCTTCCAAAGGAGGATTGTCACCTGCCAGCCCTTCTAATGAAGGACTGCTCCACGGCCACCCATCTTCCGAGCCTCTGATCTTCCAATGTTTGTAGAGGTCACTCACAAGAAGCACTCACCCTTCTTCCCTGTAATAGTCACCATCCTTCTGAGACACTTCCCGTTATAGCCAAACAATAAGTATCCTTTTGGAATGACTGTGCTGTGCTTTATATAAAGCTCTTTCAGGCAACCAGAGTAGGAAATTTTGTTAAAAGGAGAAAAGGACAACGTGTCTCTCCCTTTTTGTGTTACATATTATTAGCAGAGAAATATCGAGGGAGGACGAAGGAGGGCTGCAACAGGGGGAGGGTTTTACCCTGGGTGACCTTTTTTGCAGGCTTGACCCTCAAAGGAAGCAGCAACACTTAATACTCTCTCTCTCTCTCTCTCTCTGGACTGTGTAGGCTGATGCTTTGCTCTTGCTGCAGCCAGGTTACCTGCTTGATGAGAGCAGAGAGATCTTATGATGAGTAGCTTCCCAGAGTGTTATTGCTTTCTGTCTTCCAGCAGATCAGACGATAACAGATTGAACGTGGCCTTTTGAGACTCACGAGGATTTCACAAGGCATGGCTCGCAAGGAAGCCTTCGTCAACTGAGTTATGCTTCCCATTTTATTCTTCCTCGTCATCAGTAGCTTATAACTCCCCAATTTCTCATTTATTTCATAGTCACCACTATGTGTGCTGTCAGCTTTCTTAAGGAAGCTGTCTCGTATCATCTTTGTGACATCCTTGGGATTTTGCTCATAGTTTATGTCTCCGGTACAGTGGAACCATACCTTGCAAACCTTAGTCTGAACCATTGCTGGCTTCAACTCAGCCTCAGTACTGCAGTGCAATGCAGAGTTCTGGAATGCCTAAAATGGAATACAGACACATTGCTCTCTCCCAAAAAATGAAATTTCATTTCTTATCAATAAGAACAAAAGAACATAAGAAGAGTCATGCTGGATCAGGCCAAAGGCCCATCTAGTCCAGCTTCCTGTATCTCACAGTGGCCCCACCAGATACGTTTGGGAACCAATGAGACTAGGTATCTGTCTCCTGATACCACTCCCCTGCATCTGGCCCTTGAAGTACCATGGTTTTAAGCCTGGAGATTACACATCTCCCTCATGGTTTGTAACCTGTGATGGAGTTTTCCTCCAGGAATCTGTCCAATCCCCTTTAGAAGGCATCCAGGCCAGATGCCATCACCACATCCTGTGGCAGGGAGCTCCATAGAGTAACAACACGCTGGGTGAAAAAATATTTTCTTTTGTCTGTTCCTACTCTCCCAGCCCTCAATTTGAGTGGATGTCCCCTAGTTCTGGTATTTTGTGAGAGGGAGAAGAGATTCCTTCTATCCACTTGACTCATGTCCTGCATTATTTTGTACGTTTCAATCATATCCCCCCTCAGGTGCCTTTTTTTCCAGACTAAAGAGCCCCAAATGTTTTAGCCTTTCCTCATAAGGGAGGTGTCCCAGCCCAGTAATCACTTTAGTCGCTCTCTTCTGCACCTTCTCCAGTTCCACTATGTCTTTCTTGAGATGTGGTGACCAGAATTGTACACAATACTCCAGGTGGGGCCTTACTATTGTTTTGTAAAATGGCATTATAATGTTGGCTGTTTTATTTTCAATCCCCTTTTTGATAATCTCTAGCATGGAATTGGCCTTCTTCACAGCTGCCGCACATTGGGTAGACACCGTCATGGAGCTGTCCACCAACACACCAAGATCTCTTTCCTGATCCGTCACGGATAACTCAGAGCCCATGAGTTGATAGATAAAGTTTTGATTTTTTGCCCCAATATGCATTACTTTACATTTGGCAACATTAAAACACATTTGCCATTTCATAGCCCATTCCCCCAGTTTGGAGAGATCCTTCTGGAGCTCTTCACAATCTTCTCTGGTTTTTAACCACACGGAAAAGTTTTGTGTCATCTGCAAACTTGGCCAACTCACTGCTTATCCCTGTCTCCAGGTCATTTATGAACAGGCTGAAAAGCACCGGTCCCAGGACAGATCCCTGGGGCACACCACTTTTCACCTCTCTCCATTGTGAAAATTTCCCATTGACACCTACTCTTTGTTTCCTGGATCTCAACCAGTTCTCAATCCATAAGAGGACCTGCCCTCTTATCCCCTGACTGTGCAATTTTCTCAGTAGCCTTTGGTGAGGGACTGTGTCAAAAGCCTGTTGAAAATCCAGATAGACTATATCCATCGGTTCACCCAAATCTACATGCCTGTTGACCTTTTCAAAAAATTCTAAAAGATTTGTCAGACAAGACTTACCCTTGCAGAAGCCATGCTGATTTTCTCTCAGCAAGGTTTGTTCTTCTATGTGTTTTAAGATTTTCTCTTGGATGAGGCTTTCCACCATCTTCCCTGGGACAGATGTAAGGCTAACTGGCCTGTAGTTTCCAGGGTCCCTCCTCCTTCCTTTTTTAAAAATTGGTGTGACATCTGCTATCCTCCAGTCCCCCAGCACTGTGGCCGTTTTAAGAGACAAGTTGCATATTACTGTTAACAGATCTGCAATTTCATTTCTCAGTTCCCTAACAACCCTTGGGTGGATGCAATCTGGGCCCGGTGACTTGTTAATCTTCAGTTTATCAATTAGTCCTAAAATATCCTCTCATTTAACCTGAATTTGATTTAATTCTTTAGTCAAGAGGGGCCGTTCAGGCAGCGGAATCTGCTCAAGGCAGATGCAAAGAACTCATTTAATTTCGTTGCAATTTCCAAGTCCTCCTTAATCTCCCCTTTTCCTCCCTCACCATCCAGAGGGCCAACTGGTTCTGTGGCAGGTTTTCTACTTCTAACATATTTAAAGAAGCTTTTATTATTTTCCTTTATATTGCTAGCCATATGTTCCTCAAAGTCTTTCTTTGCCTCTCTTATCATCTTCTTATATTTCTTTTGCCAGAGTTTGTGTTCCTTTTTATTTTCCTCATTTGGGGAGGATTTCCATTTACAGAAAGACCTCTCCTTGCGCTTTAGAGCCTCTCTAACTCCACTTGTTAACCATGCCGGTGCCCTCTTGGACTTAAATGAGCTCTTCTTTCTTTGTGGTATGCACTTGTATGGGCCTCTGTTACCGTTGTTTTAAAGAGGTTCCATGAACTCTGAAGAGATTGGATTCTTCCAACCTTCCCCTTCAATTTCTTTCTAACTAGTTTCCTCATCTGAGGGAAGTTTGCCCTTCGAAAATCAAGGGTTTTTATGTCTGATTTGCTTGACACTCTTCCGCCAACATGCATGGCAAAGGAGATTGCAGCATGGTCACTGTTCCCCAGAGGCTCAGTGACATTCACATCCCTGACCAGGTCCTGAGTATCACACAGTATTAGATCCAGAGTTGTCTGTTCTCGGGTGGGCCCGATGACAAGTTGCTCTAAGGCACAGTCATTCATCAAGTCAAGAAACCCAGTTTCTCTTTCTTGCCCGGAGCTCGCATTGGCCCAGTCAATGTGGGGATAATTGAAGTCCCCCATGATTACTATCCTATCCGTCTTAGACACCTCCATGATTTGTCTCCTCATTTCAAGGTCCCCCTCAGGTTCTTGATCTGGAGGGTGATAGCATACCCCAACTATCACATCACTCCTTGGACCTGGTAGTTTAACCCACAGTGATTCTATGGTGGAGTCAGACCCTCTGTCAATCTCCATTCTGCTGGATTTTACCCCTTCTTTAACATAGATGGCCACTCCCCCTCCAACCTGCCCCTCTCTATCCCTTCTATAGAGTTTATAGCCTGGGATTGCTGTATCCCACTGGTTATCTACATTCCACCAGGTTTCTGTTATGGCTATTATATCAATGTTATCCCTAGCTGCCAAATGTTCAAGTTCTCCCATTTTTGGTCGGAGGCTTTGAGAATTGGCGTAGAAGCACCTGTACAGTGGGTTCTGCAACAACAGCTGCTGCTTTGTTCTTTCCCCCTCACAGCTATTATTTTTGGTAGACAAACTATCACATTCCATTATTCTCCCAGTACTAATACCTGCTATGTCATCTCTATGTGATTCTCTACCCTTTCCAACCTCATTCCCTGTGGATGAGGTGTTCCGAACCGGATGCCACTCAGCTCCTGTTGGCTTTCCCCCAGTTATCAGTTTAAAAGCTGCTCTGCTGCCTTTTTGAGTTTCAGTGCCAGCAATCTGGTCCCATCATGATTCAAGTGCAACCCGTCCCTCCTGAACAGGTTTGGCTTGTCCCAAAAAGTTCTCCAGTTCCTGACAAATCTAATGCCCTCCTCTCAACACCATCGCCTCATCCATGCATTGAGGCTTCTGAGTTCTGCCTGCCTGGCGGGTCCTGCACGAGGAATAGGTAGCACTTCTGATAATGCTGCCTTGGAAGTCCTGGACTTCAATCTTCTTCCTAACAACCTGAACTTGGCTTCCAAGACTGACCACTTGGCCTTCCCGACATCATTGGTACCAATATGTACCATGACCACTGGCTCCTTCCCAGTTCTCTCTAACAAGCTATCTAGATTTCTCATGATGTCTGCAACCTTTGCACCTGGCAGGCAAGTGATCATACGGTTATCATGCTCATCGCAAATCCATCCCTCCATATTTCTAATTATAGAATCCCCTAGCAGAAGGAGCTTCTCTCCTGCAGCCTGTTCTTCTACATGTACGTGATCCTGTATCTCATCAATTGTGATGAGGGAGAGATCCTCAGGTGGAACCAGTTGTTCCTCGGTGTGTGCCTCATGAGGTGTGATGAGGGAAAGAGCCTCAAATTGATTGTGCAATATGATTGTGCAATATGCCCTGTCTGTCCACAGCAAAATAAGAGCCAGTTATCCTACAGGGGAGGAGCAAGTTATGCTCCTGTTTTTAAAACCCAGGAAATTCAATTCTTTTTTTTTTAAACCCTCTGTTTTATGAATGTGGGATATTGCACTTCTTTATCCATGCATCCAAACAAGGAGATGGCTGTGTAATATTGTGCCTGGATTGCCAGTAGGAAAAAGGATGCTAAACTATAAGTTGCTGCCTAGATGCCCTAAGTACATCTGATCTCGCCTGATATCGGAAGCTAAGCAGAGTTGGCCCTGGTTAGTACTTGGAAGGGAGATGACCTGGGAATACCAGGTGCTATATGCACCTGGAGTAGGAACTGGCAAACCACTCCAATATTCCTGACAAGAAAACTCCATGGACACGATTGTAATGACACAGCACACACAAACTCTATGTTGCAAAGAATGAATGTTGACGACACCCATGCCAGAAGTCAAGGTGGTCTGCAGGATCTCCTCTTTTGCTCAATAACATTCACAAAGAGACACAAAAAAGGAGACTCTCCCAGGGCCTTACTCCTTTTTTCATCAGTTAGCCCCTTGTCAGCAAAAGCCAAAGTGATTGCCAGGGCAAAGATTGTCACTTGAAACCGAGGTCAAATCCATCCCACCCCATGCGAAAGACAATCAGAGAAGAAAGGCGAGGAGAGAAAGGCAACTCATTTGAAATGTGGTGTTGGATACAGAAGCACAAGCTATACGAGAGGCAGACCTCCTCACTACTTCCTCCCCACAGGAACCTCTCCAAGCCCCCTACGAAATGTCCCACAGAGGAAAAGGGCCTCTTGCTCAAAGGAGTGGGGTTATGCCATAAAAGTGTGGGGGATGAAAGAGGATCCCGCAAATTGTGCAGAGGTTCCTTGTGTACCAGCCCTTCCATTCACAAAAGGCTGGTGCTGGTTTTATTGCTTAATGCTTTAGAAGCATCCTGTGTTTGCCCTGGCAAATGTGAAGAGATGCCTACATACTGCAAAAACATGGGACTGTATGCCATTCCCATCAGTGGTTTTATGGTAGCTTTATGGGATTCCCTTTTAGCTGAAGCTGTTGCTGCTGCCACTGCTGCTTTACTCTCCATCAAGGGTAGAACTGCACCCAAAACCGTGGTGTGATATTAAGAGGAGGGAGAGGCAAGAGCCGTCACATACATAACAAGCAGAACTCTGATGTTACAGCTGGGTAGAAGCAGGAAGACTGAAAAACAGAGAAGAGGAAGAAAATCACCTTTACATCTTATTGATTTCTGTGCTTCCAGCTGTCACAGCTCAGTAGGTTTGCTCTGGCAGAGACAGCAAAGAGCCAGGGCTTCAGTCTACACTATTCCTGCCCTTTGACCCACTGGTGGGAGGCTGCTGTAGCAGGCTGAGCTGTCTCTCCAGGAGACGCTGGCATCAATTCGGTGGCAGCAGCCCGGGCCTGTTCAGTGAATCAAACACTCTCATTTCAGCATCCTGCCTGGCGGTGGAAGCTATATTTCTGCACCGTCCCTCTGGAACCCTCTGCCCTAGTTTAAAGCCCTGCACGGTCACACAGAAGGCAGCGGATGGGCCAGCAAGCAGCTCAAGACAGGGAGAGACGACTATAATGATATGATGAATGTGATGTGTGATTCTGCTTAGGCAGCCTCAGTATTTCACCTGAAATTAATTCCAAAAGAGATCAATTACTTTTCGCTATTTTTAGACTGATGGGGGTGGATAATAGGTTGGGATGATGGGATACAATAAGAAGCAATAATAATCAACAAAGATAAGTAGCAGCCATTGCTGTTTATTTAACTGGTCTGTTTTGCAAATAATTATACCAATATATTGTTGGACTAAACCCCTTGCTGGATATGCAGTGTGGTATAACAGATGGAGTGACATTTTAGGACATAGGGTTCGAATACTCACTTCCCATGGACACTCACAGGAGGAGTGGAATTGGTAAAGTCATTCCTTAAATATCTCATTTACCTTCAACAACAGAGTCATATTAAGTTACAATTTTATTTATTCATTTATTTAAATTTTTAAACCCCTCTTTCTCCTTAAAAATAACCCAAGGCAGCTAACATAATTAAAAGACAATACTTAAAAGGTAATGGTGAGAGCACAGATACAAAAAGATGAAGCAAATATAGCATACTAAAAAAAAAACCCACTAAGCAACACACACACACAAACAAAATTCAAAAAACAATGTACAATATTTAAAAGCTCCTCCAAGACAGCAGCAAGTCACTCAGGGAGAGTCTGTCTGAAGAGAAAGATCTTTGCTTATTTGTCGAAAGGAAGCAAAGATGGGCCCCGCCTGGTCTCCTGTGGGAGGGAGTTCCACAGTCTGGGAGCAGCAACAGAGAAGGCCCTCTCCTGTTTCCCTATGAAATGTTCCAGTGAAGGAGGTGGGACTGATAGAAAGGCTCCCTCTGATGATTCTTACACACAAGAAGGCTCCTAATGGGAGGTATGGTCCTTGAGACAGATTGGACCGAAGCTACTTAGGGCTTTACAGGTCAGAACCAGCACTTTGAATTATGCCTAAAATGATTGGAAGCCAGTGGAGCTGCTGCAACAAGGGGTGTTATATGATTTCTGTAACCAGCCCCAGCTAGCAATCTGGCTACTGCATTTTGGACTCGCTGAAACTTCCACGTAACAAGTCCCTTGCTAGTAGCCATGAGGGCTACTGTAACTAGACAGTGGAGTCCATAATCATGAAGAGCAGAGCTTAGATTTTGTCTTTCTGTTTGAGGAAGTTGCACCATCAATTAGTGGTATCTGAGTTCTTGTTATAGTTGCTATGTTTGTGAAATTAATTTGTGTAATTGCTGACTACATTGATCAAATAGATTGTGCTGCCAGTACCAGCAGCCAGGAAAAAGAGAAGAGGAGGAAACTGCTCTCCTGTGCCTTCTAGTGGCCAATCATGATAGTGTACCATGAAAATACTTAATAAAAACACCAAGGACCAAACCTGGAATATTTGTGTCAAAATGCACGAATACAGGCATGTTCAAACTTCGGCTCTCCTGATGTTTTGGAGCACAACTTCCAGAATTCTAAGCTTAGAGTGCCAATGACAAGGGACTATGGGAGTTGTGGTCCAAAACATCTGGAGGGCCGAAGTTTGGCCATGCCTGCACTTAGGGCCTTTTTACACGACCCCTAAGATCTGCTGGTCCCTTAAATTCGGACCAGAGATCTTGGGGGTTTGTCGCTCTCCCTGCGTTCGCACCCCCTCCACACTTCCTTGTTCTGTCTGCGTGAGGGGAGGGAGAAAAAAGGGAGAAAAGAATGCACTCTTACCTCCGGAGTGCCAGTGGAAGCTGCTCCGACCCCCCGTCACTTCCTGGTTCCTCTTAAAGGGGCGGGAGGCAAAAAACAACAACAAAAAGAAGCGAGGAGAGCCCGGCACTCTCCGCATCAAAATTTTTCACTCTCCCAGAGCAGGTACTTGAAAGGTGCACTGGGTCGCGCTTAGGTGGGCGGGGTCGCACTTAATTTTCTCTTAGCTCCGGAGCTGGTGGGGAAACATTTTTAAGCTCCAGAGCTGGGAGCCATTTGCAGCAGAGCTTAGGGGTCGTGCATAAATGCCCCAAGACAATTCAAGTTCAATGCCTTAAATGCCCTTTAAGAATAACTATTGAAAGCAACAAAAAACTACTTGTAACACTGGAAATTGACTTTTAACTACTCACTACATGCCTTTCCTGTTGATCGCTATCAAGTCAATTCAAGTCAATTCAGACTTATGGGCAGTTCTTTTCTGGGTTCTCTAGGTAGAGAGTGCTTTACTGTTTCCTTCTTCTGGGGGCATTCTGGGTCTGTCCAACGTGTTCCAGAGCAGATGGGCTGGCTGTTCTGAGATGCACAGTGGGGAATTGAACTCCCAACCTCTGACTCCAGCTCCAGAAATCTAACTCATGGTGCTATCCAACCAACTGTCACCCTTACCTGAAAAATTAACTAGTTCCAGGTCAATATGTTATGTCCAAACACTTGCTCCCAAGCTCTGATCTGGTGGCTGAAAATTCTCTACCCTATTAAATATATTATGGCTGAAATTCAGGAGCATAGCTTATACCGTGTATGGTTGATGGCATCACCAGTTCTGGCAAGTTTTCAGAAAAGAAAAGAAAAATAACTGTGGTTCATCCCTGTCCCTTCCCAAAGAGCCCAAGACTTCCTTGGAATCCCTTTTGTCATGGGAGAACCACTGGGGGCCATGGGATGGGAGGGACTCTTCTGTTACTGAAAACTTTTGCTGTCTTCCAATGTTTGTTGAATTATGAGGCTGCTACTGTTTGGAAGAAAGACGACTATATCTGAAATGAAGGGATGGAGTTCAGCATGGCAAGGTAGCTTTGCTGCACCACACAAGGTAACTTAAAGGAGATTTTAAATGTTCAGATATGCTTGGGTGAATGTGTAGATCTGCTGTATGTGCATGCCTGCACAGGTACATGCTTTTATGCCTTGGATAAAACTCTATTGCAGATACACAAAATGGTGACCTTGCATGTGGTTTTCACATTTCTCATGCTGTTCGGTATCTTCCTAGTCATGCAAGTGTGTGATCAGTTCTGTATTCAGGAGACCAGGCGGCATCCAGACACCCACTGCTTTGGGGAATAGATTGTTATACCCTCCTCTGATCCCATGAAGGAAAAAGATGATATACTTGATTACTTTTAGTTAATTTATTGCTTTCAAGGGCCATGTCTCCCCAGTGACATTAAAGCAATCCTAGTAATGTTATCATATGAACAGTCCAACCCAGAGTACATACCACAGATTTCCAAGTCTAGGGTTTGCATTGCTCATAGTTGTTATTTTGGAATAGCTAAAGGTAGATTTTCAAATTATATAGTTAGAACTGAACTTCTCTCTCTCTCTCTCTCTCTCTCTCTCTCTCTCTCACACACACACACACACACACACACACACACACACACACACACACACACACACACACACCACTTTCTCTTCTGATTTACTTCTTCAATTTATGGTTCACATTTACCCATCAAGAGACAAATACAGGACAGATATTTGCTTATTCCAGATTTATTGCCCATTACGTCAATGGTCATTGAGGGCCAGCCATATGCAGTGCTTCATAAATTACATACAAATGATAAATGTTACAGAATAATGTGACTTTTGTTTGTGGGCTTTTTGAGCTGAGTGGGCTTGTTAACATCCCTTCAGCCCCCATTAATATCTTCCCCCTAATTTTAGTCGTTTACAATTAGCAATTCACACACGGGCATTATAAAGCATTTGGAGTGCATATAGATTCCAGTAGGTATTGTCTGCTATTGTGCTACTGCCCCAGTATTGCATTTTGACTCTGTTGCTTGTTTATATCATTAACACATTCAAAGCACCAAATTCCTGAGACAGAGGAAGGAATTGGAGGTGAACAGATAGCACATCAGTGTGCATCTGGTAGGTTGTAACTTCACAGAAGAATAAATGAAGATACTAAGTGACCACCTACCCTACTTGTTCTTCTCTCCTTTCACAAATGTGAGCATTTATTTCATACTGAACACTTGGTACCCAACTGTTACACTGCATAGTAGGGAACCAAGTGTTCAATGCAAAACGATTTAGTTGCATTTCCACCTTATTTTTCTTACAAAGAGTTCAAGGTGGCCTGCTGGGTCCTGCTTCTCTCTGTTTATCCCTTCTTCTCTGCAGTGTCCCTGAAGAAGTGTGCAGGGAAACGCACAGGGGTGGGGGTGGGGAGCAACCTGATCACAAAGTTGGGTTATATTGCCGAGACAGCCATACGCATAATAGCAATGCATAGAAAGCACTCTACGGAAGCAAAGCGAGCACACATTCATATAGAAAACACACAAAGGACCATACATTGAGTAATTTAAATTGATATTCTTTTGCACTTTCTTTGCCAGGGTGTTCCTTCACAATTCCTTTCTCAGGATCTTCCTTTGATAGTCCTTCAGGAAGAAGCCTGAGCATTATATTGTGTTATTATCATTTCTTTGCTAAAGGTAGGGGATAGAAATGGGGATGAATAAAAATGGTGATTCATTTTGATTTGTGATTCATCAATGCTGATAAATCATGACTCATGAATTTACACCCCCCCCGACAAATTAATTCATGTACCAAGAGACACCAAAGTGCAAAAGAGCTTTTCCTGACTGTACAATTCCTTCAAGACTGGTGAAGCTGGGGTTCGAGTCATGCACCCACAAATAGGTTCTCCCCCAGGAAAGTGCCTCCCAGACACATAGAGGCACCAACATTGAAGAGCGGCTTCTCCTAAATATTCTCTACAATCCTTGTAGAGGGTCAAGTTTGATAAAGGTTGGGTTTCAGACATCTAAGTGATACACACACCAAGTCCCTTTTAGCACCAGACTTCAAGGGATTGCAGAGGAGAGTTGGAGGAAGCTTCCCTGCAAGTTCGGAGTCTTGAGGTGCCTGGGGAAATCTTTCCTTGGGGGCCTTTTTGGCGATGACATCAACACTCCAACCTCCACCAAACTTGGAGGGGTTGTTGGGGGGGGGGGTGTCATGGGATGCATCTCTGCAGTTCAACCTTGAGAAGTTCCCTCCTCTTTCCCTTGCTTTCGCCACTTGCAATTAAGGGAAAGCTCATCTCTGGTTTTTTTTTTTTTTTTGTCTTCGCATAATACTAAGATGAGCTTCTTCTAAAAGTTGAAGCTCTAATGCATCTGTGAGAGCTTCTTCGGTCACTTCTGGATCCATCATAGGATAAAAGAATTAGAATTCTGTGCTAGAAATATAGGAGAGAATCTTCTAGGATAAGAGCATGGAATTATCTATAACTTCCCCACATTACAAATCTCAAGGGTTTGCGGTATGTAGCCATGGAAGTTGAAGTGGTACTGAATTGACATTGCATTTTGTGGCATAAATATACTCTCATAGCACATGTAAAAGAGCAACATCACTTTTGTAGAGAACAAGAATAAAAAGAGAAAATATTTCATAGTGCAATTTCCATAGCCTTTTATTGTTTGCATACCTTTCCTTTTTCTAAATAAAATTTGTTATGACTTCTGGTTCAAATAAACAAAAGGAAAGTTGGAGGAAATAGAAATTAAATTAACAATGAGATTAAAGAAAACGGGTGCCATGGACAAAAGGCACAGCTGACTCTTCATCTGTTGATTCATGAATCTTTTGAACTTCCAAAAATGAAATTTTATTGCATCCTGTTTTTCCATCTATTTGCAAATCTATCAGTCATAAGAAGGAACACACAGTTTATATGTGTGTGCCCAAAGAACAGGCATGTTTGTATGTGTTCCTCGCACTGAATTCAATTTTGTGCATGCAATTTCTTTACTGAGGATTTTTTTTGATACAGTCTTTTTCTTTTTTTTATTTCTTGAATGCCTGCAGCATTGGAGCAGTCATCTCCTCTCTAGGTAATTGGTTTCCATTGTCATACTGCTCTAACAGTTAGAAAATTTTTCCTGATATTCAGCCTAAATCTGCCTGCCTGCATTATTACATTGCCAATGGACTGAGAACAGATCCTGCCTCTCCTCTGTATGACGATCTCCCCTCAGTCTTTGTTTCTCAAGGCTAGACCTGCCCGGATTTTTCAGTTTAAAAGAGTGAAAGTTTATTTGGTAGACTTTGTTGGGAAGTGACAAGAGTATGTCGATAGGATCTAAAAAATATGAATCAGATTAGATTAGATATGTTTGTTTCACTTTCCACCTTTCTCCCAAGAACTCAACTGCTGTTGACTCTCCTGTGGCTTTTCCCATCCAGAGGTGACTCATGGGCTGAAGTACAGTTGGGACACTCTGCCTGAGTCTGTCAGAGAACATGATGGTGCTAAATCACAAAGGGTGTTCATGAATAGCTTCCAAAGGAGTGATGCACAGTATTTTTGTGGTGATTCACATGATCAGTTGCATGATCAAATTGTGCAATGGCAGCCCAGATTAATGCCCAGCCCAGTTCTGCAGACAGAACTTTACATCACACCCTCCTTCAACAGGATTTCAGCCACTGACTGAATTGTTGACTAATGAATCAACACTTGCATAGATCCCATTGGATCAGTGGTCTTCCCCTCTTTGGGAGAGGAATAGGTTTGCAGGTAGAGTGCTTTCTTGAGCTTTAAGAGAATTGGTTTATGTTTGATATTTGCTCTTGTTCATTCAACAAGTTGCTGGTTTATGATGGCAAGCACACTCTCTTTCCATCCGTTTTACTGTCTCTTCAACAGAACTCAAAGGAGAGCACAAGCTGGCCCTTCACATGTGCTGGCTTTGCATTCCACCATTTAGTGAATTCTCCTTACCAGAGCTAGAAAAATAACTAAAATGTTACAGTGAACAGGGAGTGAAATCATCACTCATTAGAATACAACTACAAGTAACTAGCTACAATAGGACCCCAGTAGCCGCTGGGGATCCATTCCAAGCCTTCTTGTGAATAAAGAAAACCATGGATAAGAGAGAACTGTTTTGTAACAGTAGCTTGCTTTACAGCTTCTGTTCATGACAGTGGCTTGCTTTACAGCTACTGTTTTATGACAGTAGCTTGCTTTGTGGCTGCTGGGTTATTTATTTAATTTTTTTCCTCTACCAACCATGGATAACTGAATCAGTGGTTAATGAATCAGTGGATATGGGGGTCCTACTGTATATACAATTAGTTACTTTTGCCATCTGAACTAGACTATGTTCATTGCAATTTGAATCAGAATCGGGATTCGTTGGCTTTCTTCTGCTCTAGTGCATCTAACGTCCTACAACAGAGCCTCTTTATCCTTGGCTCGTTTCTGTTTTCAGCTTGTCTTCCTTTGCAAAGTTGGCAAGCCATCTTGACAGAAGAAAGAAAGTAAAGCTGTAAGCAATTAATCAATTCAACTTTTTAATTACAGATTAAAAAATTGTCTCACAGACACCCCTTTTTAATTAATGGGGGTAAAACACACACTCTCAGGCAGACACAGATACTCAGACACACAGACACACCCTTCTGGAAGCAGAATATCCTCTCTCTATTGCCGAGAATTGGTCTAGGCATTTTCTGAGAATGCTAATTCACGATTTATCACAAATAATATTGCTGCCAGCTGTCCTTTGGCTAAGATCCTGAAATGTAGGGGTGTGTGCTCATTTTAAAAAAATCAACAAAAGAGAAAACAAAGGCTTTCTTTGGATTTGAGACAGATCTTTATGTTTGCAATTTGGCTGGCAGAACTGGACTTCCCTGCCTCCTTTCCCCTGGCAAGTCTTCCAGCTCCCAGAAAATGACACCCAAACGGTCAAGGAACTTCTGAAAAAAGTGAACTTGGGGCTAGACTGGAAGGGTGGAGGAAACAGGAATGCCAAAAACTGGATGCAGGCACCTTGCATGGATATAGTCTCTTGGTGAACAGATGATGGATCTTGGATTCAATATATGTTACTCAGTCACAAATGAATGTGGCTGCATCTTTCCAAGGAATTGCCTCTGAATAACGGCAAATTTGATGCCCTGGAAGAGTAACCAGAATGTTCGTAAGTGTAATCCGTCTGAAGTATTGGTTCCTCTTAAAGGGGTGGAGCTAAACAAGAGCAAGGCCGTGAATAAGAGAGTATTGAATCAGAAAGAGCTGGAGAACTGAAAAGGCTGGAGCTGTTGTTGTCTCGTAGAGTGCTGAAGCCCTTGCCAAATTGGTTTAGGCATAACTCCTATATGTTTGTATGAGAGGGGTTAATCTACACAGAGAATTAATGAATTGTATTGATATTTTATGTTAGGGTTTGAAAATCTGTGTGTATTATGGATACCCAGTTGAGGAAGATCTCTTGGTGTTTTTTTTTTCGTTTTGGTTTTTTTTACTCTTGGATTTTTGTGCAAATTCTACAAGTATTTTCTATAGTACTACTGTTGCCACTTGAGTGCCCAAATTGCAGCATTTGTCATTGTTATAATTACATGCATTATCTATTAAATAAATGCAAAAGAAAGAAAGAAAGAAAGAAAGAAAGAAAGAAAGAAAGAAAGAAAGAAAGAAAGAAAGAAAGAAAGAAAGAAAGAAAGAAAGAAGAAAGAAAAGGAAAGGAAAGGAAAGGAAAGGAAAGGAAAGGAAAGGAAAGGAAAGGAAAGAAAAGAAAAGAAAAGAAAAGAAAAGAAAAGAAAGAAAGAAAGAGACAGATATATTTATTTTGTGAAATTGTGTTTGGAAGATCATAGAACCGTAGAATAGTAGAGTTGGAAGGGGCCTACAAGACAGTCAAGTCCAACCCTCCACTCAGGACAGGAATACAAACCAAAGGATATCTACCAGATGGTTGTCCAAATTTCTCTTGAAGACTTCCAGTGCTGGACCACTCACCACTTCCCGAGGCATTTGATTCCACTGCCATAGGGCTCTAATGGTTAGGAAGGTTTTTTTTTAGTACCACCTTCCAAAAATGATTCAGTTAAATGTGCATTTGGGGATGGGAACACTGCTGTCATTTTAATTTGCACCATCATTTCCCCTTTATCTATTTTTAAAATCCTTCTTAACATAAGAATATAAAGAAGAGCCCTCCTGGATTAGGCCAGGGACCCATCTGGCCCAGCTTCCTGTATCTCACAGCAGACCCACCAGATGCCTCTTGAAGCACATGAGCACATGAGACCACTAGATATACCTGTCTCCTGATACCACTCCCTTGTGCCTGGTGCTTTCCATCATGGCTTGTAACCTGTGATGGACTTTTCCTCCAGAAATCTGTCCAATCCCCTTTTAAAGGCATGCAGGCCAAATGCCACCATCATATCCTGCAGCAAGGAGTTCCACAGACTAACAGCATATTTGGTAAACTGTTTTCTTTTGTCTGTTCTTACTCTCCCAGCTTTCAGTTGGAGTAGATGACCCCTGGTTCTGGTATTGCATGAGAGGAAAAAATCTCCCCTCTAACAATTTTTTCCACCCCCTGCATAATTTTGTATATCTCAATCATGTCCCCACAAGGTAGGGTTTTTTTTCTAGACTTTCCTCATAAGGGAGGTGTCTCAGCCCAGTAATCATTTCAGTCACTCTCTTCCGTGTCTTTTCCAGTTCTACTATGTCTTTTCTGAGATGCAGCAACCAGAACAGTATGCAGTACTCCAGGTGTGGCCTTTCCATTGTTACAACACTTACTGTTCCATCACTGCATCAATATTTGTAGCATTACAACCACCTACCCAGTTCTATCCATTCATCTAGTAAAGGAGCCAATGAAGCAGAAGAAGACAAGTGGGCACCGACCAGGAGTGCCTGGAAACAGAGGACAGTCTGCATGCCAGGAGCATCACCCTGAAAAGCACCGGAAACATCCCCTCTTCTCATCCATCATCTCCAGTGTTCCCCCTGTGGCTCCCCGCTATCATTATGAAACCAAGTAGCATCTCCTGGACACTTGATTTATTGGTGTATCACCTTTTGTTTTTGAAAGGGGAAAAAAAATCAAAATCTTTTAAGAGCAGCACACTCCTGAAACAAAGGAATTGAGTCAGTTTTAGCAGTGTAGACACCAAAACTGGTTTAAATCACCAGAAATACACCAGTTTCCATTCATTTGCACCTGAACATGGCCTTTTGTGTGACTCCAACCTACTTTTTAAAAAGTCTAAACAGAAATTGATTCAAATTGCTCCTGAGACCACTGAATTCTGTCTTCCAGACACATGAAGAGAACAGAGGACAGAAGCCACACTCAGGTAAGAAGGCTCACCAGAAGTACAATGAACTTTCTAGGGTTTTTTAATATGTCTCAAAAAGTGAGTTGGCTAAAATTCTTGGTTGGCTAAAATAAATAGCTGTGTTTGGATGATGGGAGTTGTGTTTTTTAGATCATTCTACTGCCCGGGTTGTCAATGAGTTGTCTACAATGGCTACCTACTGTGGAAAGGATTGGAAACGGGCCAGCCGCTCAAGCCCTACCTTTGAAGTAATCAACTGGAAATGTTGTGTGCTACTCACAGCGCTGGTGGTGAATGGCACCTAGGTAGCATGTTTCACATTTACTGGAAACAGGGAAGGAGACCTCAAATGGCCCATTTGAGGTCTTTGTAGAGCCTTGACACCTCCAGCTGTTGACCTGTTAATACATCATTTCTTGTGTGGGCCACTTATCTGTTCTACATTCTCAGCTGGGACTATTTCAGTCAATTCATCTGAGGTGGGGGGAGAACAAGGAAAAAATAAAATAAAAATAAAACCGGCACAGCACAAGAAAGCAAATACCTTCTGTTGTTGAATTTCCCAGAAATTGCGCACTAAAGTGTGGTGTTGATTGGCCATTTGTTTGTGAAGAAAACTCAGCTGCCTTCAGCATCTAAATGCCACCATAAAACTGATTACTCTCGGAGTAATATATTTCTCGTTTGGCTGGTGATAGTACTGCCTTCCTAAGCACTACTAAAAATAGGCTTGCTTGAGAAAAGTTACATTTCAAAGAATGCACGAACCATCACAGAGGCTGTGCAGGGGAATGAGATGACATTTTTGTCAAAATGAGCTTTGCCTGTGAGGTGTTATAAACCATCTACAGGACACTCTCATGACCAACTAACCAATAGCAATAGATTTTAAAATAAGCAAAACATTTCCCCCCGAATTTGTGGTTTTTGAAAAATTCAGAACTGGGAGGTGTCTTTGCCTCTTATTTCCACTAGAGGGCAGTGAGGTAACATGAGAGAAAATATATTTTCTTTTCTGTTTTTTTCTTGGTTGAAAGCAGTTTCTCTTTCCATAAGGTATCTATCACCTTACGCAAATTATCTGTTCCTTTAGTAGCATGGAGAATAAGAAGTAAGTGTGTGTGTGTGTGTGTGTGTGTGTGTGTGTGTGTGTGTGAAGAATATGTTGAAATTTCCTGAAGATTTCAAGAAATAGCAGAAACGACTGCAGCTTTTAAGATGCTTTGTTTTTATCATGGTTGGAGTGGGTGTTTTTGTGTTTCCCCCCCTGAAAAAAGAAACATTTTCATGGGAAGTTAAAAGGAAAAGAAGAAATTTGGTAGCTGAAGCATCTCAAGAACATTATGTTTCCTATGCAAATCACACTCTCATAGATGCATCTATTACCTTGAAAACCTTTCCAACTTCAGATAAATTCTTTTTCTTACAGTTTTGCAGTAAATAGCGGAAACTTAAGGGAAAAAAACCTAAAAGTCGCACTGCTGTTTCCCACTGCAGAGCTGGAAGGGACCCCATGGATCATGGAGTACAGCCCCTGTCTGGAGCATAGTGGGGAATCGCATTTCCAACCTTTGGTTCCGCAGCCAGAGACATAAACCACTAAGCTATCCAGAACATTGGCCCCCTCAAAATATGCTTTAGCAGCTACACATAGGTTGCCTACAGGGGTGTATCGGGGGGGGGGAGAAGGGTACATCTGCCTCGCGTACAGCAATCTGGGGGTGCCTGGAGGGGCAGGAGGAGGAGACAGCCCCCCCCCCATTGCCTGGGACCTGGAGTCCTCATGAGAGGAGCCGGCAGGAAACTAGGTAGGTGCGTTTTTTTTTTTTTTAAAAGGAGGGAACTGAGGTAAAAAGTTTCCTCAGCTGTGAGGGAGGTGGATGTGTCACAAGTGTGGTGGCCGAAACAGCCCCTGACGTGTATGAGCCGGGCTTAGGAGAAGAAAATAAACAAAAGAAAAAAGAGCTACTACAGAGTCCCCCAACTCAGCTGGATGAGAGAAACGAGAAGGGCTGGATGAGACAAACTGGATGGGAGAAACGAGAAGGCAGGTGCCGCCGTTGCTGCCACCAATGGCAGCCCCCACAGCATGTGGTCGCCCTTCACCTGAGGTGAGATGAGGTGCTGCCTGTGCCATCTGGGCCAAGTGCTGAGAAGGAGGTTCTGCCCCTGGTTGATCATTGGGCTGCTGGTCGTGGGGCTCTGGGCCACCTATTTGGAGCTGGTGGCCCTAGCTGATGGGGGAAGAGAGCCGTTGGTGGAGCAAAGGCAGTGCCCGTCCCACTGGGGAGCCCGGCGCACACCCTCGGCCCATGGAGAGTGAGCGACTGCCCGAGCAAGAGTGCAGGGGCCATGCTGGGTGGGTGAGACATGATGGGGGAAGAGGGTGCAAAAACTGATTTTATCCCTGGGCACTCCAAACTCTAGCTATGCCTCTGGTTCCCTACATGGATTTGGAGGCCTATTCTGGGCATTGGAAAATAAACTTCTTTGGTTTAAAATGCATTCCATTGGATTCAGCCTGTGATATGGTTCTGAATTAGTTTATAAGCCTTTCATTGAGTTCTACTGAAAAGCCAACATGGCTGTGTTATCTTTTACTTCTAGCCTTTATTTATAATATTTTACCCTGCCTTTCTCCTTCAATGGGACCCAAGGTAGCTTGCTTCATTAAAAGACAATGTTCAGAGCTTAAAACATTAAGTATATAAGTACAAAGAAGCATTAAACAAATACCATGCTTTGAACCAGTAAACCAAAGCAATACCAGAAATACATTCAAAGCTTTTAGGTTTTGTTCAATGTGAAATTTGGATACATGACATATCTGAAAGTGAAGGAGTTAAGTCCAACAACTTTCAGACACCTGGCTTAGCTAGCCTCTCAATTTAAAGTTTTCCTTTCCCTAAAGTAGAAAACAAAAAGCATCAGAGATTTGCCCTTCATCTGATTCAATCTGTGCCCTACACCCAGATTGTCTTGTAAATTCACCTTGAATCTTCTCAGACTGGAATCTCGGCCTCCTTCTTTGATCCGACCTTTTAGCAAACCAGTTCCTATTGAGTTTGGAATTCAGGATTTGTCCAAGTCTAAAGCACAGCTCTATTGTTTACCTAGTAAGAAGGAAATAGACATTATCCAGATGTTCTTTAACTCCTAATGGGACCAGTGAGGAATTACATCAACATTCCTGCTCACCTCATCAATAAGCATGTCTACTTGCCACTATTATGTTTATCAGTTTGTACAACTGATTTCTCAGAGTTAACAAAAAACAAAATGAAGCAAAACACTCCAACCTCCACCCTCAAACACAGATAAACCATTCCAAAAAGCAGGGCTCTCTCTAGGGGTGCCCAAGAAAGAATAGGTAAGAGGCTGACAGTAACTACTAGAGATGGGCACGACTTGAAAAAAATTTTTTTTCGAGTTGTCGTTAGTCGGGCCGGTTCCGTTTCGGCTCGTTTCCGTTTTTCGCGAAAAATCGCAAAAATTAGTCGGTTCATTTTTTCGTTTTCCGTTTTCGTTAGTACTGGTTTTGGGGGGGGTAGCGGGCTCCTGGAGGCACCTCTGTGGGGTGGGTGCCTCCTCTGGCCCGCTAGGAAGGGAAAGCGGGCTCCTGGAGGCACCTGTGGGTGCCTCCTATCCTCACCCACTAGGAAGGGGAAGCAGCAGGCTCCAAGAGACCCCTCAACATGGGGGTCTCCCCTCCTCACCTGCTGCTGCAAAATGGCATGCATAGCCATATGGTTATGCATACCACTATTGCAGACAGTCAGACCAGTCCACTGGTACGACCCTCCGTCAAGGACTGGGTCGCACCTGCCATGTCCCACAAAGAAGGGAATCGTACTTGCGTGTAGTGCAATGCAAGTAGATCTGGCTTAGGGTTAAGGTGGGTTAGTGCAAGGGCTAGTGTTAGGCTAGTGACGGGTAAGGTTACGGTGGGCTATTGGGTTGCACCTCTGGGTGCCTCTCTGACTCACTAAGAAGACAGTCTGTGACGTATGGGTAAGGAGTCAAGGATTAGGGTTAGGGTTAGGGGGCTAGGGCAGGTTTTAGGGGGCTTTTTGGCACATCCCAGAAGTCTCCATGGCCAAGTGGCCATGCGATTGGTGGGATGGCTCCAAAAATTTGCATGGTCGTCCACTCCCACATCATGGCTGGTCACTCGGCCAGCCCATCATTGCGCAGGTGTAAATAAAATAAAATAAAATAAAATCAATGGAGGACAGAGGAGGAGTGGACAGACATTTTGTTGCAAGAAAAAACCCACTGCTACTGTGAAAAATCTGGCAGTTTATAAATTTTCGCGTGTTTCTGTTGTGCTTGTGTGTTTTTGGACCACGATTTCAAAAACAATATTGCGTTCGCCGCCCCATTTTGGATCCCCCGCCCGCACCGCATGGCATGGCGACTTGAGTCCGGCTGCCCAGGACGGGAGGGAGGCGGGACCACCCCTCCAGAAACCATCCCTCCGGTAGGTGCCCTGAGGCACGGCAGGCATTTTTCTGCCTGCTTTTTGGCCCGGGAATGGGTGGGGGGAGACCCGGGAGAGTTTAAAAGTTTTTTCCTGTGCCGCCCGTGCCACTTGCTTGTGCTTTGGCGGCCGGCGGCGAGACTGGGCTTTTTGCTGGCTGCGAGCCTGTGGCGAGTCCCACCAGACCAGACTAGCCCAGGATGGAGGGGGGGGGGAGGCCGGAACCCCCCCTCCAGAAACAAACCACCCCTCTGGTAGGTGCCCTGAGGCACGGCAGGCATTTTTCCGCCTGCTTTTTGGCCGGGAACCAGGTTTTTTTTAACTTTTAAAAACTTTTTTTCTGTGCCGCGTGGCATCGCGCGATGCAAGTAACGAGCACGACAAATCAGACCAAAATTGTTCGTTCGTCGGTTCGAGCTCGAATTCTGGCGGAGTAATTCCCGTTACCGTTTCCGTAGAGTAACGGAACCGAGTAACGGAAACGGAAACGGGAATACCGCTAAGTCGTGCCCATCTCTAGTAACTACTGAAAGCAATGTAATTACTTTAAGCTTCTGAGGTAACAAGTAATGTAAAACAAGCAGTTACCATTAGTTTTAGGCATGATAGTAATGCCTAGCCACCTTGAAAGTGGCATTTTGACAGGACTTGTCCTAGTTTTCATGCCATTGTTTTATCATTTGTGAAGAAAGAATTCTCCTGTTGCTTGTTAATTATGACAGCAGAATGCATTAAAAGCACACGGCGGAATTTGCAAGTGAGAAGCAATTATAACAGCAAGATAACATTAGCCTGGCTTCTAAGAAATGAGTAATACAACCAATTCCCTTTTAAAATGTAACCTTTTCCACTCTTGTAGTTAAGAGAACCTACTGGAGATGCCAGTATTAACTCTTAGAAAGATGAACTACTAAGCACAACATACCGTTTAAACCAAGAACAATATGGAGTCCCTGTAGCATGCATTATCAAACACCAGAGGCCCTTCCCTTCACATTCCCACATGGCATGCATCTTTAGATACCTTTTTACTTTCATGAAGGAGGCAGGGAATTAAGTTATATCTAGAGATGGGCATGAACCAAAAAAATGGCTGTTTGGTTTGGTTCGATTTGTTTTAAGGTTTGGTTTGGTTCATTTTGTTTTTAACGAATTTTTTCTCAAATATTCATTTTGTTGGTTCATTTTATTCATTATTCTTTTTTCCCACTTTGCGCGATTTAATCAATTTGACAGTGCGCGGGTGGGGCAGGGCTATCCTGGCCCCTGTGGGAGGGGCTTTTTGAGGCACTGGCTTGGGGCCAGCACCTTGGTTTCTTTTCTCTTTAAATGCCAACTGCACTGCCCCTGGGGCCGGGTCAGTGCTGGTTTTATTTTTTATTTTTTTCTTTATTTTAGGGTGCCAACCCGACTATCCGTGGGGTCAGGTCGGCACTCCTTTTTATTTTTCCAAGCACCGACCGTGTGGACCCTTGAGCCGGGTTGGCGCTGGTTTTATTTTTTATACTTTTTTCTTTATTTTAGGGTGCCAAAGCAGCCACCCCTTGGGCTGAGTTGGCAGTCTTTTTTTATTTTTTTATTGTATTTTATTGTATTTTTTTTAACTGCTGACCATGGCCAGTCGGCCTTTTTTTTAAAACAAAATCTTCTGCTGGCCATGGGCTGGCATGCCAGATATTTTATTTTATTTTATTTTATTTTATTTTATTTTATTTTATTTTATTTTGCTGCTGACCACGGCCACCTACCAGCTGTAGTGCAGCTGGTCAGCTCCCCCCCGGTCACCCCTCCCTGCAACCAGGAAGACCAGACAGTCCAGGAGGAAGGACCAGCACCAGGTAGGAGACATCTCCACCATTAACAAAATGAACCAAAATGAACCTTTTTTTGTTTCGTTCTAAATTTACTCTGAGGTTCGTTATTCATTTCATTATGTAACGAAATGAATAATGAATAATGAAAAAGTTCATTTTGTGCCCATCTCTAGTTACATCTTTGCAAATGACAGAACAGGGCTTGCTGAAGGGTATTCAGAACTTGGGTTCATGAGGCCACTGGTGTTCCACCCAACCCACCCAGCTCAAGGTGTATTGCATGCAACAATGACAACATTATGTTCACACATGAGGCCGAAGAGGCCATGAGGACTTCTTTACCATCACGGGGAACAGAAATACATGCTGTCCATTTAATAATGTAATAATAATCATACAGTAAGCCATTGTGTCAATTCTGTCTTATGGCAACTCTTTCCAAGTAGTCAGAAGTGGTTGGCATTTCCTTTTTCTGGGGACACCCTGAGCCCTGGCAGCTTACCCAAGGCCACACAAGCTGGTTCCTCTCCTGGGAAACACAACACCCCCCAACCTCTGGCTCCTCACCCAGAACCTAGGCCATTACACGCGCTAAGAGTGAGAGACATCAAGACTAACAGTACAGAAAGAACCACTGAGCAGATAAATGGACTGAATGATGGTGATACAAGCTCTGGGCTTAATAATAAGCCTGAACTGATGAAGGACCTATTCCCAACATACTGTATATAGTACAAGGTGCTTGGTCTCCTTAGAAACCAGACATAGATTCACCAGAGTTTGGAAAGTAATTTTTAAACTCAGTCTTAGCAGTTACAAAGACCCCCATGGTGAATCATTTCTGAATATCCTCTACCTGGAAAACCTTGAAAAGGGGTCCTGTGCATCAGAACTGACTTGACAGATCATTATAATTACATCTGGCTGGATAGCTCAGTGGTTTAGGTATCTGCTTCTGGAACCAGAGGTTGGGAGTTCAATTCCCCACTGTGTCTCCTGGGAAAAGAGCCAGTCTGTGTGGTCTTGGGCAAGCTGTACAGTCCCAGGGATCACCCCTAAAAGAAGAGAATGATAAATCCCCAACGTGTGTTCTCTATGTGGAAACTTCTGGAAGGCGTTACCATAAATCAGAACTGACTCAGTGGCACATGAATATTATTATAAAGTTCCCAAATGTCATTAATTGCCCTTGTGCTTCCAGTTTTAAAACAACCATTTTCAAAATAATTTAAGTAGGCAACTTTGTAAAACGAAGTAGACTACATCTGAAGAACATAAGCTTGTGGTACAACATGTAACTGTATCCCATCTACTTTAAATATTTGAAAGGATGTCATATTGAAGAGGAGACAGGTTTGTTTTCCATGGCTTCAGAGACTAGGACACGGGGCAATGGTTTCAAACTACAGGAAAAGATATTCCATTTGAACATTAGGAAGAACTTCCTGATGGTTAGAGCTGTTCGGCAGTGGAATATGCTGCCATGGATGGTGGTGGAGTCTCCTTCTTTGGAGGTTTTTAAGCAGAGGCTGAATGGCCATCTGTTGGAAATATTGTGATGGGGTTCCTGCATGGCAGGGGGTTGGACTGGATAACCCTTGAAATCTCTTCCAACTCTATGAGTCTATGATTCTATGACTTGGTAGTTTTGTCCACACATATAATGGTGTACAAGGCAGCCACAAGAGTTGGAATTTGAACCACAGAGCTTCTCCAGGAGGACTTTTATTGAGGCCACCCCTAGTACCTGCAGAGGTAACCAAGTACCATGACTGTAACACAAAAGGAGAGAAATGATCTCCCATTAAAGCTGCAGTCATAAAGGAATCCAGTCATCGCTTTTTCCCTGGGAAAAGGAATCCTTTACATGGTACTTAGGTGCAAGTTATTTGCACCTAAGCTTCCGGTATCAGCTTTGACTCGGAACAGCCTAGGATCAGCCTGCTTCCAGCATCCATGCCAAATCCTTAAGGCCATTTGCTAGACCATCAGGCAACATCTTCTGGATTGTGGAGAAGGAATGAGCTTTCCTTTGGGCCCAATATCCTTCCCTTCAATGCATCTTTTGCTTACAGACCCTCTCAGGCTTTACCTGTGAACAATCATTGCCATATTTGATGTCTCTTCGCTATGGAGCAATTCAGCAACCTCAGAGGGAAAGGAAGTTGATTTCTCATGCACAGCAAAATGGCTTTTCCCTCTCTCTCTCCCTCTTTCTTTTTTACCTGTTTAGCTCCTGGAAGAGTAAAAAGTGAGAGGTCAAACCTTGGTTTCCATGGTAACCCAGGCAGCACCAGTCTTCGAGCAGATGAAGGAAGGTGATACTGTAGATGAAGTTTCCCGGCTGCTGTTTTCCTACTTTGTCACTCTTCTGCCATGCAGTGGGGTCTTCTCCTCCTCCTGACAGCAAATTTGGTAGCCAGATTGCAGGATTTGAACTGCCTAATGACATCAAAATTGCTTCTGTATTCACTGAAAAGGTGGGGTGAGATTCCTCAATAAATACAGTGCAACCAATTTTATCCAGAGGCCCTGTATAAAGGGATGTCCTCCTCTGAGCCCACCCAAGCTGGCTTGGGGAGTCTAACAGTTGTAATCCAAAAAAAGTTCCTTTTCAAAAGTTCTGCTTTTCCTTGTTGCTGTTACAGTAGTAGCAGGATGAGCTGTCTTCCTTCATCAGCGTCTCAAAAGATGCAGGGCCATTTTTCTGATTCCCGGTGACTGCTGCATCTTCTCTGTCCCAGTTTTCATCACCGGGCTTTTCTACTTCTCTTCTGCCCTGATTCAGTATGAGGTCACTGCTTTGGAAAGCAAATTCAATGAACTTATCAGAACCGCTGGATTGAAAGTTGCATTTTCCTGGTCTAGCCTCTTGCAAGCCTTTTAGCCTGTGCAGACATGACATGCCCGGTCGGTAAATTTCAGAGGTGGAAAGATGGAGAAAGGCAATCAGTCTGTGTTTTAATGCAAACTTGTACCACCCGTGCTTCTGAACCCTGTGTGGGACAGGAAAAGGCAAAAATCCATATATTTATAGTTGGTGCTTAAGGATAGTTTGGGTCCAAGCCTTAAGTCTGGGTCCCTATTAAAAGCAAGCTCTCCCTCCACTTAAAAACAAAAAAGGTGTGGGTGGGTTCTGAGTCACTAGCTGAGTCAGAGTAAGATTAAAAAAATGAGGCAAGTCCAAGTTCATTTCTTTATCGGAGTTACTGTATATACCTTGCCATCTAGCCAACAGGCTACTCTGGGAGGTATCCAACACAGTAAAAGCACATTGCATACATAATAATAAATAAAGCAAAGCATGAATTAACATATTAAAATGACATGAACATACATACTTGATCAGTAATAACCACATTCACTATAAATATAAAAAAATGAAATATGAAGAGATACCAAGGGAAAAGGAAGTCAGAAGCAAAGGCGAGTAGATATGATGCTAGGGGCATCCCAAATAATCAACAAAACTCATAGAAAGGTTGTTTCAAGGGCCATTCTTTTAAAAAACAAAGCATTTATATATTCCCAGTGGGTGGGCAGGAAGATCTCTGGGGGCGGCTGATTCCATAACTGAGGAGGGGGTGACCACTGAGAAGGCCCAGTTCTTTGTTATGACTTTCTGAACCTCTCTTGGGGTTAGCCCCCTCAGTCACCCAGCCTGGGATGAGCGAGTGCTGCAGGCAATTGTTTGTGGGAGGAATCTCTCTGGCAGTTGTTCAGCCCCCAAACTTGGAGTCTCCAGTGCATCTTAAAACAGATTTGACAGTGAATCTGGGAACTTGAGTCCCTGTTCCTGGTGGATGTTAAATGCACCAAGCCAGTGGTGAGATACCCTGAAAATGGCTGCCCAGCAATATTTGGAAGGATGCCTTTTGTCCACACCAGCCTAGCTGAACTAGAGAGATCTCATTTTTCGAAAGCTTTGAACAATGGTAATGATCTTATGAAAAGGAGCCATTGTTTCCACTCTTGTTAAATGTGAGGAGCTCACTAGCTCCATCCTGGGTGGACCATCCGCTGTCACTTCGTGGGCCTGGTTTGATCAATGGGAACTTCAGTCCTCCAGGCTGGAGGGGAAGGTACATAACTGCCTGGAGGAGAAGCCCTGGACAGATATCCTAGTTGAGGTGGCAGTGGTGAGAAGGTATGGCTGTGGCGGAGGGGCCACCATCTTCAGGCCCCCAACTTCACTTCTCACACCTGTCTCTCTCCTTTGTGACTTCAGCCCAATGGTTTCCACAGCCCCTACCCCAAAGCAGCAGTGGCACTGGAGGTGCAAACACCATAAGACAGGCACTGGTGATTCCAGGAAAGACTGAAGAATAAGATCCATGGTAGTTACCTTCCAGATGGCTGTACAAACCATCCTTGAAGGGAGTCAGGTGGCTTGGGAATGGGTTCAAGTCCTAATGCCAGATGGAGACTCAGGGTCAGCCAATCTCAGTGACAGTAACTTGGGGTCAAGCAGAAGAGACATTGACCCAGAGGCTAATCTGGGAACTCATCCCTGCTAAGGATTCAAGGGCAAGATAGAATTAGATGATTGCACATCATTTGTACCCTCTAAATCCCAATCCCAATAAACCCAACTTTTAAGTGCAATCACTTTGTGGAAGTTATGGAAACCATCTGTGAAGTCACTCTGCTTGCCATCCTCGCATTAGAAAAAGGCGAGGGCGTTGACACTAAGGAACCACCTAGATAAAACATACTGTTTAAACAATATTCTGTCTCCCATTATCTTAAGAAGTATAAGGTTGTTGGCTGAAAAGCAAGTGGTGGAGGGGACCAACTATGGATTCTAGAAACTCAGTTTAATGCAGCTTTCAAGATCTGTTTGGAAAACTCCTGGTAATTAAAGCGCTAGCTCCTCAGCTGTACAACTCTGTAGCAAAGAAGAGGCCTGAGATCCTTAGGCATCACCCATCCAAGTGGAGAGCAGATCCAACCCTGCTTATCAGATGTTTATCCAAAACACAGAGCTTTGAGAAGATACTCCTAGATACTCATTGTTGATTTTTAAATTGTTTTACACCCCACCCCCAAGAAGCAAGCAGTGTTTTGGGGTTCAAGTCATCCATAGGCAGCTCAGTGACTTGAAGCCCATAGAATCAAGACACCCACTGAGGCAGGCAGAGAGTTTAGTCACCCATAGGCAGCTCAGTGACTCCAACCCCTAGAATGAAGACATGGAAGAACGTGTGTTTTGGGTGCCTACAAGGCTTTTTAGAGCAATTGGGCCCTTCATGGGATTGGCTAGGGAAGGCCTGAAACATTGGGCCACTATAGAACTGAAAAATCAGCAAGAGTGGGCAGGCAGGCAGGCAGGCAGGATAGGGAGGGAGGCAGAGAGGCAGTGGAACATGTGGGAGGACGGTGTGGACCTATGTGTTGGGGGAGGGCAACCCCAATGTGGAAAGGTTGAACCTGATGAAAGTCAGCCTTTCCACGGTCCCAGGATCCAGACGTGAGTGCTGTGGCCTCAGTATGCCTCCCACACCCACTCACTCTGGACGCTGGTGAGGGAGATAGAGAGAAGGTCTAACACCAGACTTGATACCTGGGGCCAGATCTCTGCCTTTCTGGTCCAGTATCGGAGGGGGTCTGACATTAGGGGTTGGAGGGGCTCAGCCATGTACTCCCTCACCATGGTCCAAGCAGGGTCCTGTTCCTCTGACTCCCTTCCCTCCCCTGAGCAGGAGAATGCCATTGCTAGGGCAGAGGCCAAGTACATGGCTCGAAGTGTACTTGGCCTTTGGGTGTACCCAGAAGAGGAGGCCCCTTGAGATGAGCCCTCCTCTGCCTTGCTCTGGCTGCCTTCCATCCTTGGCAGCACCTGTCCTTGCTCTGCAGCAGCCCTGCAAATCTCAAAGCATAGCTCTGCCTTCCATGTATGAAGGTCCACAAGACTGCCTGCCAAGGAGCCCTTGATGTGAGGATTGCAACGGCAAGCCAGCTGGTACACCCTTCCTCTGCTCAGTGAGCGAAGGTGGGTATCCAGGCCAGTCAAAAGCCTCTCAGCCCTGCTCCTTGGGAGGAGAGAGGAACCCTCCCAGAGACAGTCCTCGAGGCCTTGGCAAAGAGCATGTACGAGGGGGAGTAGATGCCCCAGATTGTCATTGTGACTGCTGAGGATGTTGGTGGTGTCCTCATACAGCCACAGGATACCCACCATCTGGCCTAGGGCAAGCCACTTGGTAGCACCAATGTCCAACTCCCTTCTCCCTGGCAGAATGGGAGTAGTGGACATGATGCCCTCTAACACGTCCCTCTGCTCCACAAGGCTTTTCACCATTTCATAGATGGAGTTCCTCCTGGTGGGTAGGTCCTGCCGAAGGACGTGCTTGGCTTGCCCCAGCTCCGCCTGCTTCTCATGGAGCATCCTAGCAGCCTTGATGCTGTGTGAGAAGTGCCCAACTAGCTGCCTGCACTTATCCAGTAGGGCCTTGCTCTCCCTGGTCCCCTCACACCAGGTGTCCCTAAATGGACGCAGCCCAAGGGCATCGTGCACCACAAGATGGATTTTGTGGGCAGTGCACACAATGTCCTCAAGCCCTACTTTCTGAAGTGTGGCTACCATGTTATGGCTTGCATGCATAACCATGAAGCCGCACTACACCTGCTGCTCAGGTGCCCAAACTCGCAGGGCAGACATGAGGACCTCGGAGATGTCTGTGTCTGTTGCTGAGTCCCCCATGCTCTGAGCCTGAAGAAGGCCCACTAGTACCCTCAGCTCTTGTGCCTCCCCCTGTGGCCCTTCTTCAGATGCCCTGCTGCCAAGGACATCATCCGGTTGCCACCAACGAGCCATCAGGGATAGGTGGCCGTAGTGCCCACCAGTCCAGAGTTTGGTCATGAAGTGGACCTTCCAACCTCTGGCCTGCTGCAGCTAGGCACGGATCATCTCCCTGACAGACTCATAAAGGGCATGACTTGGATAACTTCCCCTGCATAGCATCACATTGCAGAGCTTACAGGCAACAAGCCTCAGGTCTTGTTGGCTCTCAAAATGCTCCCACAGAGAGCCCCAAGGCATGTGCAAGCTTCTGCCTTCAGCAGAGCCTGCCCCAGTGGTGGCCTGAGTCACACCCTGGGATGATGACTGGATCCTGCCACTGGACCGGGAGGTAGGAGGGGTGGGCCTGGGAGCAGAGGAAGCCTCCTTCCTGCCTCTCTGACGTCCCCAGAATCCTCCAGGTCAAGACGGACTGAGCCCTGGGAGGATTCTGACTCCTCAAACAATGAGTAGGTAGGGGTGGTGGTGGCATTTGCTCTACTCTGCTGCCCACAGTGGCAGCGTCAGATGCTCCTAACTCAGCAGTGCTGGTGGTGGTGTGACTGGTAGTGGCACCAGGGTCACTTGCAGCACTGCTGGGCATGGCCTGCCAGAATAGGGAGCACCTCAGTTTTGTTGGGGTAGCTTTCCCCTTGGCCCTCTTCATTTTTAAATAATAAATAATTTTTAAAGGGGAAAATGGAAAGGAAAGAACACTGGGTGCGAACAAAGTTTGGGTTGTGTGGTGGGATGTAGAATAAGTGGTTTGGGGGACAACACACAGGAAGAAATATAATATTCATTCATTTATTAATTTTAGAGTATTTTTGCCCCACCTTTCTTCCTGGAAAAGGACCCAAGGCAGCTTACAGTAATGAGGGATAATACACAGTTAGACATGGGCACGACTTAGCGGAATTCCCGTTTCCGTTTCCGTTCCTCGTTTCCATTACGTAACGGAACGAAGAACGACAATTACTCCGCCAGAACTCGAACTCGAACCGACGAATGAATAATTGGGTCTGATTTGTCGTTGTCGTTCCTGGCATTGCGGCGATCGCGCGATGCCAATCGGCACAGAAAAAAAGTTTTTAAAAGTTAAAAAAAACCCCGATTCCCGGCCAAAAAAGCAGGCGAAAATATGCCTGCCTCTGAGAGTGCACCTACCAGAGGGGTGGTTTCGGGGGGGGGGGTCCCCGGCCTCCCCCCCTCTCCTGTCCTGGGCTGCTCTGGTGGGGGGCATCCTCGTCGTCTCGCCAACTCGCCATGCCATGCGGAATCCAAAATGGGGCGACCGCAATTTATTTTGAAATCATGGTCCAAAACCACACCAAAGCACCCAGAAACATGCGAAAATTGCTGCTGCCTGCTACTATTTTAAAACTGCCAGAATTTTTACAGTAGCAGCAGTGGATTTTTCTTGCAACAAAATGTCCTCCTCTCCATTGATTTTATTTTATTCTATTTATATTTTTTTACACCTGCGCAATGATGGGCTGGCCATGGGAGTGGACCATGCAAATTTTTGGAGCCATTCCACCAATCGCATGACCACTTGGCCACTGAGACTTCTGGGATGTGCCAAAAAGCCCACTAACCCTGCCCTAGCCCTAACCCTAACCCTAACCCTTACCCATACGCCACAGTACACTGTCCTTCTTAGTGGGTCAGAGAGGCACCCAGAGGTGCACCCCACTACTCGCACTAACCTCACCCGTAACTAGCCTAACCCTAGCCCTTGCGCTAACCCTAACCCTAAGCCAGATCTGTGAGTGTGTACTTGCATTGCACTACACGCAAGTACGCTTCCCTTCTTAGTGAGACACAGAGAGCCCGCATTCTCTGACTGACTGCTGCAGTGGAGAAGTGGCCAGCAGTTATGCACCCAAAGAGGGGTGCCTCTGCCAGTCCACTAAGCAAGTCTGCAACTTGGTATGCATATCCATATGGCTATGCATGCCCTTTTGTAGCGGGCGAGGAGAGGAGGCACCCACGAGGTGCCTCCAGGAGCCTGCTTTCCCTTCCTTCCTAGCGGTTGAGGAGAGGAGGCACCCACCCACCCCAGAGGTGCCTCCAGGAGCCCGCTTTCCCTTCATAGCGGGCCAGAGGAGGCACCCACCCCACAGAGGTGCCTCCAGGAGCCCGCTACCCCCCTAAACCAGTACTAACGACAGACAAAAAAAACGAAAAACGAAATGACAAATTTATGAAAAATTTCACGAAAAACGGAAACGAGCCGAAACGGACCCGTCCCGAAAAAGGACAACTCGAAAAAAAATTTTCCTGGTCGTGCCCATCTCTATACACAGTCTAGTACAATTAAGACATGTTCAAGTATTTGAGAACAAGGAGTTGAGGGACATCTTACAGCATTAATAGACAACATTACATTAATAATGTAATAATAATAACCCACACCCTCCCCTAAACAAAGTAAACCCAATTCCCAACTAAAACAGAAAAGGGGGTTTATTCTATTTTAAAACTTTTTGTAGCTGCGAATCACAGTCCTGCCTGCTACAACCAGCCAGCCAGCAGCAATCTTTCTTTCTTTCTTTCTTTCTTTCTCTCTCTCTCTCTCTCTCTCTCTCTCACACACACACACACACACACACACAGATAGTGTGAGTGAGCCAACTGACAACAACAAACACACAGTGAGACTGGGTCTCACTGCCGCAACTGCAAGTCCACCACAAACAGCTGCCAGATCCAGTCAGCAAACTGACTGGCAGCAGTGTCTGGCCTCTCATTCCTCCAGAGACTACAAAATGAGGGACAGCAAGGCCTTTTATAGCCACTGGGATCTATAGCCAGAAAATTAGCCAGAAGACACCCCCCCTGAAAGCAGGCTTTGCAATTGGTTCTCCATATTGCAACAGGTCCATGAAGCACATGGCAAAGCCATATGCCATTCGACTGCATGTTAAAAATAATTAAATATAAATCCAAATAATACTGTTTTGCACACAAATCAACTCTTAAAAATGTAAAGAGGGAAGGGAATATATTTGCTTCAGCTGCCATTTTAAATCTTCACCCTTGCATAATGTACTTAAAATATTCTTTAAAAATATATTAAAAATTGATCGAAGTAAACACAGATTTACATCTTTTAAGCACTGGACATCTATGTTGTAGGGATTATCAGTGATATTTATTAAATATCTAATCATTTTTATTTCATTAAAGTTGGTTTAAAGCATTTTTAAAGCCTTTTATTTCATAGTGAATCACTGCCACTAATGAAACTAAAACAAAACAAAATAAAATTTTCCATTTCTTTTTTGTTTGTTTCTCTTTTAAAGTATGGTTCGTTTTTCATTTTGTTACATAGCAAAATGAATAATGAATAAAAAAATCATTTCGTGCCCATCTGTAATAGTCTCCTGACAAATTCCTGTATGAATTGAATGACTTTCTAGCAATTTTTGATATGTTACTTCAAAGGGCTATAAAATGTTCCCCAAGGCACCCAGAGACAACGAAATTGGAAGGAAGACACCCTTCAAGATTGGTGAAGATTGGGTTTCCCCAATCCAGTTGCTAAAGGGCATTTGGCTTGGGGGATCCACTTTTCTGGATGTATAACCCATATGTCTGAAAGCCAGTATTCACCAAACTTAGATAGATTGTAAAGAAGAGGTGGAAGAAACTTCTGTGCCAGTTTGGTGTCTTTAGATCCTTTCAGGGGCATTTTCTGTGGTTTCCCCTTTAGGGGTACATAGCTTGAACATCAAAATGCCAATCTTCATCAAACATGCAGGTCTTGTAGAGGAGAGGCAGAGGAACCATCCCTGCAAATTTGGTGCCTCTATATGCCAGAGGAGGCTTTTAAAAACATTTTAAAGGGGGAACAAAGCAATTCATCAATTTGTTCCTGGAAATTTGACAAGGCCTAACTTTTAAAAGTAAATTGCTGCAAATTAAGAACATCTGGCTAGATATTTGGCTACGGATCCAGATGTGGTGAAGTTGAGTCATGGCAACTGGACTTCTTTTCTTGAGATAACAAAACATTTTGCTACTCGTCCAAGCAGCTTTGTCAACTTCCAGATAAAGGATAAACTCACCTGGATGACTGAGAATCTTCATAGACAGACCTTGGGAGTTTGGTTTCCCCCTTTGTGTTTCCTTCACAGGGGCTAGACTTTATGATCGATACGCCCCATTCCACCTCATCAGTTCTAAGATCATTATTAGGGATGGGCATGAAACAGAAAAATGGTGTTTTGTTTCATTCTGTCCCCCCCCCCCCGCATTTTGCTTCATTTCGTCTCGTGTGAATTTTTACAACAAAAATCTGTATGAAACAAAACAAAAATGAAATGTTTAATTATCTTGCAGCGGTTCCGTCCAAAGACTCCAGCAGTGGTTCCAAAGGCTCTGGCAACAGCGGTGGCACGGCGGGCCTAGGCCACCCTACTCAGCTGGGTGGCAGCGACTCCGGTTATTGCCACAACAACTCCAGTGGTGGCAGGCCTAGGCTGCCCTGCCCAGCTGGCTGGTGGAGCTCCAGCAGCAGCCATGGTGACTCCAACGGTGGGGCGGGGGCTAGGCCGGTCTGCTGGCCACTCGCCCTCTCCTGCTGCTGTGGCAGTGGCTCCGGCAGTGGGCTTAGGCTGGCCTGCCGGCCACTCACCCTCTCTGGCTGGGCAGTCTTGGTGGCAGTGGCAGCGGTGGAACACTCTCAGGTAAGTGACCATTTTACTGACAGAACAAAATGGTTTGTTTTAACGAAACAAAATGCTGCTTCATTGTTTCCATTTCATTTCATTTTGATACATAACGAAATGATGAAACAGCATTTCATTTTTTGTTTTGTGCCCATCCCTAATCATTATTATAAAGATCTATGTACAATTGATAAGATCCAAAGAGATTTCTTAACTTACAGGAATGCGTAAGGATCCAGATGGTTGTGTAGCCTTTCCTGTAGCTCTCAACATCCCCACATAGAATCATAGAATCATAGAGTTGGAAGAGACCTCAAGGGCCATCTAGTCCAACCCCCTGCCATGCAGGAACCCCATCACAATATTTCCAACAGATGGTTATCCAGCCTCTGCTTAAACACCTCCAAAGAAGGAGACTCCACCACCCTATGTGGAAGCATATTCCACTGCCGAACAGCTCTAACTGTCATGAAGTTCTTCCGAATGTTCAAATGGAAACTCTTTCCTGTAGTTTGAAACCATTGCCCCGAGTCCTAGTCTCTGAAGCCATGGAAAACAAACCGGTTCCCTCTTCAATATGACATCCTTTCAAATATTTAAACCTAGCTATCATATCCCCCTCAGCCTTCTTTTAGGGAGGCTAAACATTCCCAGTTCCCTAAGCCGTTCCTCATTAGACATTTCCTCCAGACCCTTAACCATCCTGGTCGCCCTCCTCTGCACCTGCTCGAGGTTGTCAACATCCTTTTTAAACTGAGGTGCACAGAACTGGACACAGTACTCCAGGTGGCGTCTGACCAGAGCAGAATAGAGTGGTACTATCACTTCCCTTGATCTAGACACTATGGTTCTGTTGATGCAACCAAGAATTGCATTGGCTTTCCTGGCTGCCGCATCACACTGCTGACTCATGTTCAACTTGTGGCCCACCAAGACTCCCAAATCCCTTTCACAGGTACTATTTTCCAGCCAAGTATCCTCCATCCTATATTTGTGCAATTCATTCTTTTTACCTAGATGTAGCACCCTACATTTCCCTCTGTTGAAATCCATTCCATTAACTTTGGCCCAGCCAAAGTTTTCATCCTATCCTCTCCCAATTTGGTATCATCTGCAAATTTAATTAGCATACTCTCTATTCCTTCCTCCAGGTCATTAATAAAGATATTGTACAGCACTGGACCCAGAACAGAACCCTGGGACACCTCACTGGTCATGTCTCTCCAAGCTGAAGAGAGGCCATTTATGATCACCCTTTGAGTGCGATCAGTCAACCAATTACAAATCCAACTAACAGTAGCACTATCTATCCCACTTTCTACTAACTTCTTAGCAAGAATACCATGGGGAACCTTATCGAAGACCTTACTAAACTCCAGATAAACAATATCCACAGCATTCCCCTCATCCACTAGGCCTGTAATTCCATCAAATAAAGAGATCAAATTAGTCTGGCATGACGTCCCAACATGTCAGGGATGATGGGAGTTGTGGTTGATATAGCCAGAAGACACCCACATTGGGAAAAAACTAGATCTAAAAAGGGCCTGCGTACTCACCATTTGTGAATCTGGAGAACAATGCACTAGGTAACCACAAGGTCAGCTGAATCCTGTACTTGCTCACTGCCTCATAATGACTGATTAGAAACCCATCTGCCACTGGATGATATAAAAACCTGATTATCCTTTTCCATTTTTACAAAAAAGTCTGTCTGATGCTCTTGTTTCTTTTTTTGTTTTGTTATTCTCTCTCCCCCTTTTTTTCTTCATTCGGGGGAAGACTGTGGTGATGGTTACGGCATCTCTTTTCTGCTCTCCATCCACATCCATCAGTGGGATGTTTTGCAATATGGTCCTTGTCATCTGTTTCAAAGACACTGCGATGTGATACAGGTATGCCAGATGGGTAACCCTAGTGTGACTAATTATTGTGTATTTGCCTTTAATTATTATCATTTATTATGAAGGAAAAGACAATAGAGGTTCCCAGACTAGGAGGAGAACAACATTGACAGAACGGAATCTGCTGCTGTCCCCCCTCCCCCACCCCTTTATGGATGTACACATCTGTCAGCCCTAGTTCTGTGAACTTCCTCCTTAACCCACCTCTAAGTCTAGTTTGGGCTGCTTCTATGTGGATCTTTTTATTCTAAATAAAAAAAGTGTGTGTTTTTTCTAAAACATACATGTTTTTGCAGTTTTAATGCATGCAATATTTGTATACATCTATTCACTGATTAAAGGTGGACACAAATCAGAAACCAGTGGTTCAACATTGCTCATGGCGAACTATGAACAACCACAAACTCCTGGAAAAATGAACCAGTTTGCCGTTTGCTTTTTGGGTTCATCCCTGGGGAGGGGGGAGGCTACCTCTTCCCGTCTCCCCTCCTCCTCCTCCTGCCTACATACCCACCCCACCCTGTCACCTACCTGGGATACAATGGGTTAGGTTTCCCTTCCAGGAGCAGGGGCTGCTGCATCTGAGTATGTACCCACCTATCAGCTGGGTGGGAGGTGCATGTGTAGAGGCAACAGGCCCAGCTTTGGGGAGTGGAAATGTTTTATTACTTAAGTTGAGGATAGCAAGCAGCAAACTTAGAAACTAACCATTTGGCTCCAATATGCAACAAAGGGTTCTATCACACATCCTTTAAAATGCTGATTAAATTTCAAGATAAAGTGTTTCCAAAAATATTGTCCCCACGGCCACCGGGCTTTTTTTTAAATAGCTGGTTTTGCCCCCTCTAGCGAGTTTTCCATGACCTACCAGAGAAGTTGGAATTTTTTTGCTGTGGTAAAGAATGCGAGCCAGAAGTCTGTGGGAGCTCGCATATGATCCGGTTTTCCTAGCCCTGACAAGCTCATCCTGGGGCTGGTCAGTGCTTTTTAATTTTTTTAAAATTTTTCCTCCTCCCAGTGCTGATCAGCTGGCCTTCGGGCTGCCAGTGCTGTTTTTTGTTTGTTTGTTTGTTTTCATGTTTCCCTAGCCCCACCAGCTCCTGGGGCGGGTCAGCACTTTTTAATATTTTTTTTAAATCCCCTCCTCCCAGTGCTGATCAGCTGGCCTTCGGGCTGTCAGTGCTGGGTTTTTTAAAATTATTTTTCATTTTTTCCCTAGTGCCACCTGCTGGCCATGGAGCTGAATGGTGCTTTTAAAAAAATCTTTGTACATGCGAACGGATATCCCACATCTTCAGTCATGTCACCAAGAAAGAAGAAAAGCCAGACTTTCACAATATCTGGATCTTCCCCCAGGTGAGATAGCGGCCAAAGAGGGAAAGTGAATGTTCATCAAAGAGTCATTGCTCTCTTTGAATTTTGCAGTGGCAATAAAGGATTGGTTAGTCCTGGATAGATTGGCAATCACCCAAGACTATGAAAATTCTTCCTAGCCACACCTTCTACAGGCAGCATGCGAGGTTGCAAAAATTCCAATAGTAAATAGAGTGGAAAGTTTTAAAAATATCCTTTACCGCACCTTTCTCCTTTAAAAGGATCCAAGCCCGTTAACACCATTAAAAGACAGTATTTTAAAGTCAACAACAATGATCCAGAAGTTGAGTAATGGCAACTGGACTTCTTTTCTTGTGAGATTGAAACATTTCAGAAGTCCTGTTGCCATTACTCAGCCTCCAGATAACGTCACCTGGATGACTGAGGATCTTCACAGTCTACAATGATTATACGTTTATTAAAAAGGGCCAAACACCTCATCAGAAAGCCTGAGCAACACAACAAAACACAATGAAAGCAGTAAAAGACAACAATCTATTGTAAAGCCTGACTCAGGTAGCAAGAGCCGTTTTTGTTGTTATTTTTGGTCCCTCCCTTGGGGACCTACTTCTTCCTGCTTGCTTGCAAAAGGACAGCAAAGCCGGGGCCAGCCTGGCCTCTTGTGGGAGGGAGTTCCAGAGTCTGAGAGGAACAACAGAGAAGGCCCTCTAACCTCCAAACACACCCGCAAAGGGAGAGAGAAAGGCCTCAACTAATGATCTTAAAACCCGAACAGGTTCATGTGGTCCATAACTCTGGTATCATCCTTAACTGCAGTCAAGAAATGTTCCCCTATCTGTCTATTGTGACTGATCAGCTTGGATAGACTAAGATCAGCCTAGGAGCCATAATTCCCCCAAAAGAATGGGTAAACAAGCAACAAAAACAAATACATAGATCCATCCCAGAGCACATCTTGTTGAATTGTACACCCCAGTGTCACTCTTAACACGTCTGCCACACAATGCTATGCTGCACACATTCTCACAATAATCAACTCTATCATTCTAATTCAAACGTATCATCTTTCTCACAGATCAAGGGAAATGTCTGTCCTCCTAACCAAAAGATTATTGCATTAAGTTGTTGGACTAAGCCTTGACTAGGAAGCATCAAGCTGATGAAAAAGACTTGCCTTTGGTGTTGAGAGCTTTCCACGTTCCATAAGAAGGATTTGGACTTAATCAGACTTATAGCTGCTTCCATCCACATCTCTTTCCACAACTTCCCTGCATTCTTTCCCAGACCACCACCCTGCTCTTATTATTGTTGAGATATCTACAGGAATCCACCCCTCCATTCTTTTTTTTCTTTGACATGTTAAGTGAATCAGGAATTGGCTCTAAACTATCCCTAAGCAGAAATAAATGCATTTGTAATCCAATTTTTGAGACATTTTCTCTTCCTTTTATTCCCTTTTAGGCTTTGTATGGGATAGCCCATTCTGCTGGGCTGTCACTGCATGCTGGAATAACAGTGAAAGAAGAAATTTAAAAAAAAACAATTTTCATTGAGTTTTGGGAATGTACACAGTAGTGCTTCATAAGACTTTAGTGTAATGCTTTAATGTAATGTTGTCTATTAATGCTGTAAGATGTCCCTCAATTCCTTATTCTCAAATACTTGAACATATTGTAGTTGTAATGGACAGTATATTATCCTTCATTTCTGTAAGCCACCTTAGGTCCTTTCCCAAAGAGAAAGGCAGGGTAAAAATACTCTAAAATAAAATAAAAATAAATAATATAAGACAAATTTAATTTATTGTACAAGTCAATTCACCTTATGAAAAATACATCCCATGAGGCACGGTTTCCCATTGGAATGCATTGAAAACCCTATTAATCTGTTCTGGAGGGAACGGATTAATAGGTTTTCAATGCATTCCTATGGGAAGGCTGTCTACCCCCCCCCCCCCGTGGAGGGGCAGCAGAAGAGCTGTCAAAATCAGGTATCTGTCTTGGCTGCGTGGAGGAGCCTTCCAGTGCTGATGATGGAGGGAGGAGCCACCTTCTCTTTACCTGTGTCTTTGTGCAAAGACTCAGATAAAGAGGAGGAGTAGGGGGAGGCAGCTTCTATCCTGCCTTTCCTCCCCTGTAGCACCTGATCTGTGCGTGCTACAGAGAAGGGAAGGCAGGATAGAAATCTCCACCACCTCCTCTTCCTCAGGACCGAGGTAAGTGGCAGTGGAGGATCACCGCCACCACCACTTGCTTCTGGGCTGAGTGAAGATCTATCGGTCCCTGTTCTGCTAAACAAAGTGTTTGGCAGAGGAGGGACTGATGGATCTTTGCCCAGCTGGGGCACCTTGCAAGGCAAGCAGTGGTGGCAATCTGCTGCCGCTTGCCTTGCAAGCCTCCTGGGCTAGGCAAAGATCCGTCAGTCCCTGCTCTGCCCAAGCAGAGCACGGACCCATGGATCTTCACCCAGCCTGAGAGGCTTAGGAGGCACGTGGCGGTGGGAGATCGCCACCGGTCCTTCGCTTCCAAAGGGACCCTGTTTTGGACACCAATTTGGTGGGCAAAGCAGAGACCCTGTGATCCTCACAGAGCCTGGACTGTTCCGTTGCAAACAGCCCAGGTTGGGCAAGGATCAATGGTACCTTATAAGACAAATGGAAACAGGAAGGAAAAATTCGTCTTATGAGTTTTTCATATCCCCCGGAAATTGCATTCATCGTCTTTTGAGTTTTTTGTCTTAATGGGCATTTGTCTCATGAGGTATTAATGTGTGTGTGTGTATATATATATATATAAAGAGAGAGAGAGAGAGAGAGAGAGAGAGAGAAGGGGGAAGCCACACATTATGGGTCTAAAAGTTGTTTAGCATCATTAAATCTGTATGCTACTTCTGTGATGCATAAGGGCAATAAAATGATGCGCATATCTTCTTCTGTTTTTTCTTCTAGGCCCTGTTCAGGTGTAGAGAAGGAACAATCTGAAGAACGTTTCTGATACATGTGAAGTTTCCAGGGATGTGGACAAGTCATCATGGAATCATTTTAGGGTTGGAAGTGTCCTTGGAGGGCCTCTAGTTCAACCCTCTGCCCAAGGCAGGAGACCTCATGACATCCAAGACAGATGACTGTCCAATCATTTCTTGAAAACCTTCAAAGATGGGGCACCTACAACATCAGGAGGCAAGCTGTTCCACTCTTTAATGGCTGTAACTCTCAGGAACCTTCTCCTAATTTCCAGGTTGGCTGTCCCTCTGATCAGTTTCCACCCATTGATTCACATCATACTCTCAGGTGCAATTAAGAAGAAATCAATGCTCTTTTCCCTGTGGCATCCCTCCAGGTATTAGAAGACTGCTATCATGTCATCTCAGTCTTTTCTTCATCTGGCTAAACATGGCCAGTTCTTAGTCGTTCTTCATACGATTTAGCCTCCAGTCCCCTTATCATCTTTTTCTAGGGCCTCTGTGTCTTGTTTGTACTTTGGTGACCAGAACTAGACACTGTATACCAAATGTTGCCTTACTAGGGCAGTGTAGAGTTGCACTATCATTCCCTGTGATCTTGACACTATCCCCCTCTTGATGCAGCCTAGGACTGTGTTTGCTTTTTTGGCAGCTGCAGCACACTGGTGCCTCATTCTTAGGCAGTGTTCCATCAGGACACCAAGTCTTTGGGTTCAACTCTCAGTTCTGAATCCATGTCTCTGGTAGCAAGTCCCTAGTCCAAATCTGAGTCTTAGGTACCAAGACCTGAGTCCCAACTCCCAAGTCCTATTAAAAACAAACTTTTTTCTCACCAGAAAAGAGAGGTGAATGGTGCCTGTCCCTTCTGTGTTGCTTTCCCCTCACCCCTCTATCCTTTCACCCACTCACCTTTTCAAAAATCCTTTTTTCCCTATCACTACTTCCTCTTCACCCATTTCCCATTTACCTTTCCTTTCCTTCGTCTTCTGGTGAGTGTTACACAGCTTCTTCTGGGTTTACAGTGTCTTTCGTTAAAGAAATAGGGACTCTGAAATATGACTTGGAAAAATGGCTCCGCGTTGAGAGTTGAGCCAAGTCACCAGTGTGACTTAAGTCCAACTCAACTGTGAAACATGCAACTCGAGTCCCCATCCCTGGAAGTTTCTCTATGGACAAGGGTATCTTGGAAAAGCAGGATTGCTGACTGATTGCAGAGTTTCATATCTAGCAGACTGCCTTCCTATAATTGACTATCCTTCCCGCCACCCAGAAAAGAACAGAGGGGAAGGCTGGAATTCTGTCTGCTCTTGTTTTCAACTTAGCAGTTCTCTTTAAAAAGTGGTGGAAAGTTCCCTTACAGCAGCTAAGTTGTTTTGATCAGTTTTAGCCTAACATGGAAAATGAAGAATTTTATGCACCAGACTAGTCTATTCAAGTGGTTTAGGTAACCTCACATTTAATATGCTTTTTGAATTGTTCATGAGTAAGATAAAGCATGTAAAAAGGTGTTTGCATGTGTGTGTGTGTTTGTATGGGCTAGCTGGCTTTTCGCAATTTATAAATGTGTAATTTTATTATTGCTAATTTTTGGTTTAGATGTCATTGTTTTTACTTTCTATATTCTAGTAATAGATTGGTTTCATAGATGTTTGTTTGTTCTATTCTTGTTCTATTCTGCATTTATTTGACTATTGTAAAGTGATCTTGTTACCAGGTGGGTGGTTTAGAAATCAATCAATCAATCAATCAATCAATCAATCAATCAATCAATCTATCTATCTATCTATCTATCTATCTATCTATCTATCTATCTATCTATCTATCTATCTATCTATCTATCTATCTATACATGCAAAGAGCCATTAATCAGCCAAACAAAGGAAGTGGCTAGTTGCTAGGCAGCAGGGAGCGGTGCCAGACTAAGCTCTGAGCTGGGGGTGGAGTTACACTAAGTCTTTTCCCCTGAAGAAGAAGCTTAGCCTCAGCATTTGAGCCTGGTTTGTAGAAACAGGCAGACCTACTCCTGAGACAGCAAAAGAGAAAGAACTGGGCACTGGTGAGTTTCTGGGTTTCAGCAGTTCAACTAGGGCTGGTTGACCGGCCCGCGCACCGAGTTTTCATTTTAACATAAAAGGAAGAACATTGTACTAGATTATTATTTATAGATTAGTAGCTAATAAAACTGTAAAATTTTCAAGGCCCAGAATACTGCACTCATTAGAATGGAGTCTGAGGGAGCAGCTGTAGTTACCTGTAACACTTGTGCCATGTTTGTTATCTTGACAAAATGCACGGAGAACTACACTTGCTGCAAGTGCAAGCTGCTTGCACTATTGGAAGAGAAGGTCCAGCAGCTAGAGGCCCGCATATCAGATCAGCAACATATTAAGGAGCTTGAGCTGTTCTTGGATAGAGCGGAACAGACTATCCAGGTGCAAGAAGACACAGGGCACACTTCTGAGGATGAAGTTACTTCCCCAACTCAGGAGGTTGATGCATGGAGGAATGTGACTCAAAGTAGTAGAACGCCAAGGGATCGCTCTGAAAGTCTCATATTGCACAATCAATTTGAGGCTCTTTCCCTCATCACACCTCATGAGGCATGCACAGAGGAACAACTGGTTCCACCTGAGGATCTATCCCTCATCACAATTGATGAGATACAGGATCAGGTACATGTAGAAGAACACGCTGCAGGAGAGAAGCTCCTTCTGCTAGGGGATTCTATAATTAGAAATACTGAAGGATGGATTTGTGATGAGCATGATAACCGTATGGTCACTTGCCTGCCAGGTGCAAAGGTTGCAGACATCACAAGAAATCTAGATAGTTTGTTAGAAAGAACTGGGAAAGAGCCAGTGGTCATGGTACATGTTCGTACCAATGATGTCGGGAAGGCGAAGCGGTCAGTCTTGGAAGCCAAATTCAGGTTGTTAGGTAGAAGATTGAAGTCCCGGGCTTCCAAGGTAGCATTATCAGAAGTGCTACCTGTTCCTCGTGCAGGACCCGCCAGGCAGGCAGAACTCAGAAGCCTCAATGCGTGGATGAGGCGATGGTGTCGAGAGGAGGGCTTTAGATTTGTCAGGAACTGGAGAACATTTTGGGACAAGCCAAACCTGTTCAGGAGGGATGGGTTGCATTTGAATCATGATGGGACCAGATTGCTGGCACTCAACCTCAAAAAGACTGCAGAGCAGCTTTTAAACTGATAACTGGGGGAAAGCCGACAGGAGCTGAGTGGCATCCGGTTCGGAACACCTCATCCTTGGGGAATGAGGTTGGAGAGGGTAAAGAATCACATAGAGATGACATAGCAGGTATTAGCACTGGGGGAATAATGGAATGTGATAGTTTGTCTACTGAAAATAAAAGCTGTGTGAGGAAAAGAACAAAGCAGCAGCTGTTGTTGCGGGACCCACTGTACAGGTGCTTCTACGCCAATGCTCGAAGCCTCCGAGCAAAGATGGGAGAACTTGAACATTTAGCAGCTAGGGATAACATAGATATAATAGCCATAACAGAAACCTGGTGGAATGCAGAGAACCAGTGGGATACAGCAATCCCAGGCTATAAACTCTATAGAAGGGATAGAGAGGGGCGGGTTGGAGGAGGAGTGGCCATCTATGTCAAAGAAGGGGTAAAATCCAGCAGAATAGAGATGGTCAGAGGGTCTGACTCCACCATAGTATCACTGTGGGTTAAACTACCAGGTCCAAGGAGTGATGTGATAGTTGGAGTATTCTATTGTCCACCAGATCAAAAACTTGAGGGGGACCTTGAAATGAGGAGAGAAATCATGGAGGTGTCTAAGACGGATAGGATAGTAATCATGGGGGACTTCAATTATCCCCACATTGACTGGGCCAATGCGAGCTCCGGGCAAGAAAGAGAAACCGGCTTTCTCGACTTGCTGAATGACTGTGCCTTAGAGCAACTTGTCATGGAGCCCACCCGAGAACAGGCAACTCTGGATTTAATACTGTGTGATACTCAGGACCTGGTCAGGGATGTGAATGTCACTGAGCCTCTGGGGAACAGTGACCATGCTGCAATCTCCTTTGCCATATATGTTGGAGGAAGAGTATCAAGCAAATCAGACATAAAATCCCATGATTTCCGAAGGGCAAACTTCCCTCAGATGAGGAAACTAGTTAGAAAGAAATTGAAGGGAAAGGTTAGAAGAATCCAGTCTCTTCAGAGTGCATGGAGCCTGTTTAAAACAACAATAATAGAGGACCAGCACAAGTGCATACCACAAAGAAAGAACTCATTTAAGTCCAAGAGGACACCGGCATGGTTAACGAGTGAAGTTAGAGAGGCTCTAAAGTGCAAGGAGAGGTCTTTCTGTAAATGGAAATCCTCCCCAAATGAGGAAAATAAAAAGGAACACAAACTCTGGCAAAAGAAATGTAAGAAGATGATAAGGGAGGCAAAGAACGATTTTGGGGAACGCATGGCTAGCAATGTAAAGGGTAATAATAAAAGCTTCTTTAAATATGTTAGAAGTAGAAAACCTGCCAGAGAATCAGTTGGCACTCTGGATGGTGAGGGAGGAAAAGGGGAGGTTAAGGAGGACATGGAAATTGCAGAGAATTTAAATGAGTTCTTTGCATCTGTCTTCACGACAGAGGACTGAGCAGATTCCGCTGCCTGAACGGGCCCTCTTGAGTAAAGAATTAAATCAAATACAGGTTAAAAAGGAGGATATTTTAGGACTAATTGATAAATTGAAGATTAACAAGTCACCGGGCCCAGATGGCATCCACCCAAGGGTTATTAGGGAACTGAGAAATGAAATAGCAGATCTCTTAACGGTAATATGCAACTTGTCTCTTAAAATGGCCACAGTGCCGGAGGACTGGAAGATAGCAGATGTCACATCAAATTTTAAAAAAGGTAGGAGGGGGGACCCGGGAAACTACAGGCCAGTTAGCCTTACATCTGTCCCAGGGAAGATGGTGGAAAGCCTCATCCAAGAGAAAATCTTAAAACACATAGAAGAACAAACCTTGCTGAGAGAAAGTCAGCATGGCTTCTGTAAGGGTAAGTCTTGTCTAACAAATCTTTTAGAATTTTTTGAAAAGGTCAACAGGCACGTGGATTTGGGTGAACCGGTTGATATAGTCTATCTGGATTTTCAAAAGGCTTTTGACATAGTCCCTCACCAAAGGCTGCTGAGAAAATTGCACAGTCAGGGGATAAGAGGGCAGGTCCTCTTATGGATTGAGAACTGGTTGAGATTCCGGAAACAAAGAGTAGGTGTCAACAGGAAATTTTCACAATGGAGAGAGGTAAAAAGCTGTGTGCCCCAGGGATCTGTCCTGGGACCGGTGCTTTTCAATCTGTTCATAAATGACCTGGAGACAGGGATAAGCAGTGAGGTGGCCAAGTTTGCAGATGACACAAAACTTTTCCGTGTGGTAAAAACCAGAGAAGATTGTGAAGAGCTCCAGAAAGATCTCTCCAAACTGGGGGAATGGGCTGAGAAATGGCAAATGCGATTTAATGTAGCCAAATATAAAGTAATGCATATTGGGGCAAAAAATCAACACTTTATCTATCAACTCATGGGCTCTGAGTTATCCGTGACGGATCAGGAAAGAGATCTTGGTGTGTTGGTGGACAGCTTCATGAAGGTGTCCACCTAATGTATGGCAGCGGTGAAGAAGGCCAACTCCATGCTAGGGATTATCAAAAAGGGGATTGAAAATAAAACAGCCAACATCATAATGCCATTATACAAAACAACAGTAAGGCCCCACCTGGAGTATTGTGTACAATTCTGGTCACCACATCTGAAGAAAGACATAGTGGAACTGCAAAAGGTGGAGAAGAGAGCGACTAAAATGATTACTGGGCTGGGGCACCTCCCTTATGAGGAAAGGCTAAAACATTTGGGGCTTTTTAGTCTGGAAAAAAGGCGCCTGAGGGGGGATATGATTGAGACATACAAAATAATGCAGGGCATGAGCAAAGTGGATAGAGGGAAGCTGTTCTCCCTCTCACAAAATACCAGAACTAGGGATCATACACTCAAATTGGGGGCTGGGAGAGTAAGAACAGACAAAAGAAAATATTTTTTCACCCAGCGCGTTGTTAGTCTGTGGAACTCCCTGCCACAGGATGTGGTGATGGCATCTGGCCTGGATGCCTTCAAAAGGGGATTGGACAGATTCCTGGAGGAAAAATACATCACAGGTTACAAACCATGATGGAGATATGTAATCTCCAGGCTTAAAACCAGGGTACTTCAAGGGCCAGATGAAGGGGAGTGGTATCATGAGACAGATATCTAGTCTCGTGCGCTCCCAGACGCATCTGGTGGGCCACTGTGAGATACAGGAAGCTGGACTAGATGGGCCGTTGGCCTGATCCAGCATGGCTCTTCTTATGTTATATTATCTTATGTTATATGTTATCTATCTATCTATCTATCTATCTATCTATCTATCTATCTATCTATCTATCTATCTATCTATCTAACTAACTAACTTGAACTCAAAGGCCTATATCCGGCTGTAAATTGCATCTAGAATAGGCCTACTGAATCAATGGGACTTATATAGGTGTTAATTCACCCAAATCCCAGTGATTCGAAGGATCTATTCTAGTTGTGACTTGCTACTGGATTTCATGAGGAACCTGCGCAGAGTATCAAGAATACAAATGGGCACAAACTGCCAGACTGGTGGTTTCTGATGGTTCGCTTTTGGGCTGAACAGGTATTTGGGGGTTTTCAGCTCCATTCTACTGGGGGGGGGGCACTCAGAGGCAACACCTGGAGGAGGAGAGGCAGAGAAAGCACCTTGTTGCTTCTAAGGTGGCACCCTCCAGAAGAGGTGGAGCTGGGAATGAACTGCGACAAACTGCTGGTGTGTTGGTTCATGCCGATCTCTAATCAAGTCATTAGGAGTGAGTTTAGGCCAGTGGTAAGCAACTCTTTTGCATCAGGAGTTGCATTTCCTCAGAAGATATCACTGTAGGGCCTTCATGTCAGCAATAAGCAGAACAGGGCCTTTGGGCGTTCATACACAGCCCCTAAACTCCGGGGCAATGGCTCCCAGCTCCAGAGACTGGAATGTTGCTGCGGAAGAGCGAGAGGTAGAACGGAGGTGAGCCATGTTCTTTCTTCCTTTTTTTCTCCCTCCCCTCACGCAGACAGGAGCAAGGAAGTGCGGAGGGGTGGGGACGCAGGAAGAGCGACAAGCCCCTAAGATCTCTGGTCCAAATTTAAGTGGCCAGCGGATCTTAGGGGTCGTGTAAAAGCGCCCTTTGTTGTCATCACCATTTCATGCTCTCCCACCTTCTCAGCCTCCCTCATTCTCTCTCTGTTTTTATGCTGAGCAACCAATCTCTCATCCCCCCATGCCATTTGTATGCCTTTCTCTCCCCTCCAACTGTAAACTCTCTCTCTCTCTCTCTCTCTCTCTCTCTCTCTCTCTCTCTCTCTCTCTCTCTCTCTTTTGCCAGTTATTCTTTCTTTCTTGCATCTCTCCCCCCTCCCTTTCCCTGAGACAAAGTGAAACCCAGAAGAAAATGGGATGGGCCAAAATGGGGACTACCTGATACAATACAACTGATGTTAAAAGTAGTGCGGCAGGATGGAAAGAGATCAGAATAATATGGTAGCAATCAGTTCCATCAAATGTTACTTTTCAAATTGTAATTTTTTTTCATGCCACAAAACTAAACAGAAGGGAAGCCAAATGGCCAGGAATGGCCCTTTCTTAATAGAAAATGGTAAGGATGAAAAAGGAAGGAAGGAAGACACTGTCTGGGAAAGAGAAAAGGAAGAGGTAGACAGAAAAGAAACAGCATGTTGAAAAGGAGGACTAAATAAAAGGCTGAACAGAAAGGAATGAATTAATGAATGGCAAACCTAGTGGGTTGTGAGGGACCCCCATCATGATATTTGAAAAATCAAGCCCATAAAATGTTCCCTCATTTATTTATTTTAATATAAAACTACAATATAAAACATAAGACAACATTTATACAAATGGAATAAAAATTAATCAGAATACTACCAAACATGGCAAAACAAGCCCACCACCCACTTGGGACTTGAAACAAACTTACAGATCTTACGATATTGACCACCCCGATTCACTCCAAAAATACATTAAGTCTTCTCCCAGTTTATACCCTTTACCCGTTTGAAATGCATATGTCAACAGTTTATCCCATATCCCATTGAAATCATTAGACTTTTAAAATCCCTTCCTAATTCTAAATTCACAAGTCAGTTTATCATTAAGAGCCATATTCCATAAATCCCTATACCAGGCCTGCACAACAGGTAGACTGTGGGCTACTGGTAGCCCGTGAAGGGTTCAAGGTAGCCCGCCAGCCATCAATAAAAAAAATGTGAGGGGATAAGTTCTCCACCCCTCCCTCCCCCATCCCAAGGACCACCACTGCTCTGGGTCTGCTAGCCCACTGTCTCAGCTGAGCGGGGCAGTTCAAGGGCCATGGCACATTGAAATCTGTTCCCTCCAGAATGGATTAATTGGTTTTCAATACATTCCTATGGGAAACCGCTGCTCTACTTACATTTTTTTAAACTTATGAGCATATGCTCGGAACAGATAAAATGTGTAAGTAGAGGTTTTAGTGTAGTAGCCCTCAGGCATTTTGGGCTGGAAAAAGTAGACTTTGGCCTATTCAAAGTTGAACAGCCCTGCCCTATACCATTCCTTCAATGCTCTTTGGTTGTTAGATTTCCAGTATTTTGCAAAAATTAACCTTGCTATCGCTATCACTATAATTACCAACTCCATATAATATCCATATCCTCACTTTGCTTTAGACCTGGCCAGTCTTGTACCCATATCCTACTGAGGATGATTCCTTACCATTTATGAATTTTGGATTGCGGTTGTAGGCTGTATTCCACGGATTCTCCTTGTTTGCGACACATATGGAAAGCCTTCTGCTCGTCTTCTGGGAGGATTTGATAAGACTTCCACTTTTGATTCTGGGCTCCCATGACTTGTCATGCTGGGTGCTTCTGCCTACCAAGATCTCATTCTCTGGAAGGTGGTCTATCAGGCAGCCAAGTGTGATGTCAGTGAAAGCTTCTTGCTTGATTACTCACATAGTGCCTACTAGTTGGGTAGAATCACTCAAAAATATGAAAAAGGAGTCAGAACTCACTGCCGTTCCTGGATGGAACAGTTTGGCTCCCACTCTCCTTCCTGTGGTGGGGGCAGTTCATTCCAAAGATGAGAGGAATGGCCATAACTACTGGCCCAACCCACAGGCCATGAGAGGTACACAACTAACCAACTGCATTGGTACCAATTACCCTTCCCCCATCCTATGTAGGATTGTGTAGGACAACATTTCCCAACCTTAGGTGACTCAGGTGTTCTTGGACTGTGACTCCCAGAAATCACCTGGGCAGCACAGCTGGTGGTGAAGGAATTGCAGTACAAGAACACCTGGGTCACCAAAAGGTGGGAACCATTGCTTGAAGAGCTCCATAGCTACAGTAGCTTAACTGATGAGGCTTACTAAGGGTTCATGAGAAGCAAAGTACAAACAAAAAAGAAACATCTCTCAATAGCTTCTATATTTTATTGTGAAATGTATACATAATCACCCTAGACAATAGGACAAATGTATATACAGTACAAAGTGTCTCAATACCCCAACGTGCTGTAGTGAAGTGAAAGACCAGGACTCAGGAGAAAATCTCCACTCAGCCATGGAAACTCAAAGGGGAAGTGGAGCTGACAAAAAGAAATAAACAAAAACAAAAACAAAAACAAAAAACCCTCCACCACTCCTGTACCATGAAAACCCTGTTAGGGCTGCTTTAATCCAGTTCTAACTTGACTGCACATACGAACAGCAGCATGACCATGTGTACAACAAGGTTTGGAAGAAAATGCAGGTGGGCTTTAGAGAAACACCCACCCACACATGAATCAAAGGAAGACATCTTCACATCTCTAGACAGAACCTTTTGGAGTTTGGCTGTCTCATTGACCTAAAGCTAATAACCCCAGCAGGTAGTGTCTCAAGAGGGTCTTGAATTTCTTTCTTGTTTCCTCCGATATTTCATCAGTGAGGAAGGGCTCTGCAAGAGCTTTAACTTTCAGCTAAGCTCTGGTGTTAACACAAGACAATGTGAAGCATTAGGCCAAAATCTGAGATTGTTTATTCCCAACATTATTTCGGTTTCCCTTCGAATTCCTCCTGCTTTGCTGCCCTGTGAAAGGCTCTCCAAATTCACCATAGATGTTCAGTGCGGTCTAAATTTTAGATTTAAATCTCTAAACACTCAAGTGTTTAGCCAGCCACTAGTAGACCCTAACACAACTAGAATGAGATGTAAAAAGTATTTTCTCTCCCCCTTCCCCCCAAATTGCTACTAAATGATTCCTAGGCTGGAGTTCTTTGGGGGGTTTTCTGAGAATTTGAGATTCATTATCGAAGAAGGTGTCCAGGGAGATGGGAAGAAAGAAATCTTCCAAAAAATCTTTGCTCTTCACCCTTCTCGTCTTGTCTCCCCTCTTTCTCATTCTCCATTTCCCCCCTCCCCCTGCCGTCTGTGCATTCCTTTCTATATCTGCAACAGCCTTCCTCTTTCCAATTCTTCCTTTAAGGTTTAATTTAACAATAACATTTGCGATTGGGGTCCCGCACATCTCAAGGGCATTGCGCTTGAAATTGCACACGCACCACACCATTTATCATAGCCTGACATGTGTCATGTTCCAGACTGCAGCTTCGAGAGGTTACAGCTCCCGACTGCTCTTTTGTTGATCAGCTGCTGAGACAACCACGACACCTTTCCCCCCCTTTTCTTTTATCCCTCCCACCACCCTTCCATTATTAAAGCTGGCTTGTTTCTTCCATCCCCCCACCTCCTTCCACGTCCAACTCAGCTCCTGTTTAGGGAAAGGAGAAAACTGACCACCTCTGACCACCCCTCCCTGCCGCATACATAGATCCCTGTGCTCATGTGGGCATCACCTCTTGAACTGAATGACTGTAAGGGGCCATTAGATCCCTCACCTTTCCACCAGGTCGGATTGTGTTGTTGAGAAGTTACTTGTTGAGTTCATGCGGGAGTATTGGAATGCCTTCTCTATTCAATTTCAGTGGAAAGGGCCAGCAGTGCTTCCTGCTGTCCATGACCAGGAGCCCAAACCATGTTTTTTTAATCATTGAATAAAATTAGATGTGACTGTCAACAAAAGAACGTAAGGACATAAGGACATAAGAAGAGCCATGCTGCATCAAGACTAAAGACCCATCTAGTCCAGCTTCCTGTATCTCACAGTGGCCCCACCAGATGCGTCTGGGAGCACACAAGACTAGAAATCTGTCTCCTGATACCACTCCCCTGCATCTGGTGCTTGAAGTACCCTGGTTTTAAGCCTGGAGATTCCACATCTCCGTCATGGTTTGTAACCTGTGATGGACTTTTCCTCATGACATGATCAAAGGCCGTTTCTATCTCAAGATTGTTCTGTGGCCTTATTCTAAATACAGGTAAAGCAAAACACAAACAAAGCATGTTGTTTGTATGCAGCACTTAGAGCACTCTCAGGGCAGTCCACAACTTAATTTTACAACCAACACATTACTTGACCCTCCTCCCCACCACCACAGCAAGCTGGGTACTCAGTGTAGTGACCTTGGAAGACTGGAAGACTGATTCAAGATTGAGAGAGCTATGTGAGCCCATTAAGACTGAACTCACATGATGAGTATAATCTTGTCTGCAATAAGTAATTTTGGCCCACTTAAGCCACAAGGCATTTCACTTCATGTAAGAATTTCAGTATTTTCTTATAGATCTTTCTTTCTTTCTTTCTTTCTTTCTTTCTTTCTTTCTTTCTTTCTTTCAGGCATGTTCATAGGTGTGCATTGGTGTGATCCTTCCAGCTGAATACAAGCCATCGCCAATATATGGTGGTAGAATCTTAGAATCATAAGGTGTGAAGAGACCGCAAGGGCCATATAGTCCAACCCACTGCCATGTAGAAACCCCCATTAAAGTATCCCCGACAGATGGCCATCTAGCCTCTGCTTAAAAGCCTCTAAAGAAGGAGACTCCACCACCCTCCGTGGCAGCATATTCCATTGCTGAACAGCTCTGTCATGAAGTTCCTCTTAATGTTTAAATTGAATCTCCTTTCTGGTAGTTTGAAACCAGGTAACCTCTTAAAATTTTCTGTAAGACTTTTGGTCCAATAAATTGTGTCAGTTTTAGGGATGGGCACAAACCATTGGTTTGGCCATTTGTGCTAGTTCATGTTTGGTTGAACAGGTGCTTGGTGGTTCCTAGGCTGACCAATGTATCCATTAAAAGGCAGCACCTATGGGAGGAGGCAGGGCAGAGAAGCTGGGACACTAAGAACATAAGAACATAAGAAGAGCCATGCTGGATCAGGCCAAAGGCCCATCTAGTCCAGCTTCCTGTATCTCACAGTGGCCCCACCAGATGCGTTTGGGAGCGCATGAGACTAGATATCTGTCTCCTGATACCACTCCCCTGCATCTGGCCCTTGAAGTACCCTGGTTTTAAGCCTGGAGATTAGACATCTCCATCATGGTTTGTAACCCGTGATGGACTTTTCCTCCAGGAATCTGTCCAATCCCCTTTTGAAGGCATCCAGGCCAGATGCCATCACCACATCCTATGGAAGGGAGTTCCACAGACTAACAACACACTGGGTAAAAAAAATATTTTCTTTTGTCTGTTCTTACTCTCCCAGCCCTCAATTTGAGTGTATGTCCCCTAGTTCTGGTATTTTGTGAGAGGGAGAAGAGCTTCCCTCTATCCACTTTACTCCTGCCCTGCATTATTTTGTACATCTCAATCATATCCCCCCTCAGGCGCCTTTCCTCATAAGGGAGGTGCCCCAGCCCAGTAATCATTTTAGTCCCTCTCTTCTGCACCTTTTCCAGTTCCACTATGTCTTTCTTGAGATGCGGTGACCAGAATTGTACACAATACTATTGTTTTGTATAATGGCATTATAATGTTGGCTGTTTTATTTTCAATCCCCTTTTTGATAATCCCTAGCATGGAATTGGCCTTCTTCACCGCTGCCACACATTGGGTAGACACCTTCATGGAGCTGTCCACCAACACACCAAGATCTCTTTCCTGATCTGTCACGGATAACTTAGAGCCCATGAGTTGATAGATAAAGTTTTGATTTTTTGCCCCAATATGCATTACTTTACATTTGGCTACATAAAAACACATTTGCCATTTCGTAGCCCATTCCCCCAGTTTGGAGAGATCCTTCTGGAGCTCTTCACAATCTTCTCTGGTTTTTACCACACAGAAAAGTTTTGTGTCATCTGCAAACTTGGCCACCTCACTGCTTATCCCTGTCTCCAGGTCATTTATGAACAGATTGAAAAGCACCGGTCCCAGGACAGATCCCTGGGGCACACCACTTTTCACCTCTCTCCATTGTTTTTTTAAAATACATTTTTATTAAATTTTAAACTACATACAAACAGAATAAAGAAATAACAAACAACAATTAACAATATGAGTGTACCCCAACCCCCCGCTGGGTCTTCTATTATTCTAGTAATCTTAAAGCCCTCTTCTCCAGAATTGTCGTGAAGTGTTCGTAGACTCTTTCCCCTTTCCTTCAACTAATACATAATCTATGAATTTACCCCAAATATCGTAGAAAACGTCTTTTTTCATTTCTCCTCGTTTCACTTTAGACTACAAGACAATTTATCATTTATAGCTATATCCCAAAGTTCATTATACCAATCTTCCATCTTAAGTTCTAGTTTTGACTTCCAATTTCTTGCTATGATTAATCTGGCAGCTGTCATAAGATTTGCTATTAACTCCTTTGTTGTAACATCATAATCTTTACTTGTTAACAATGATAATAATGCTCTGGATTACAATCTATATCTATCTTAATCATATTACTTAGCTCCAAAAAAACTTTTTTCCAGAACTTTTGGACTATTTTGCATTCCCACCAAAGATGCATATATGTACCAAGCTTTTTTTCACATTTCTGGCATGTCTTACAGTAATCAGAGTTCATTCTATTCAATCTAATTGGGGTTAAATACCATCTAGAAACCAATTTAAAGTAGTTTTCTTTTATCCTGACCGATAATGATCTCAAAATTCTCATATTCCAAATTTTCACCCAGTCTTCTTTCTTTATCTCTACATTGAGATCTTGGTTCCAGACCTCTCTCAGAGAATTTAACTCCTTCATTTCCAATGAATCCCCTAGTATTTTATATATTTTATGTATTATTCCTTTCTCTATATTTTCATGATCAGCCTCCAGCGATAGTAGGAACTGTTCGAATGTTGTGCACTCTCTAATTTGATTATTTCTTCTATGCCAGTCCTTTGTCCATTTTCCTAACTGAATATAACTTAGCCATGTTAAATCGTTAGGTTGCAAAATATTTTTTATGTCATGAACTGTTTTAATCTTGGCCATCCAATCCTTTAATCTGGCTATTTTCTTAGTTTTAAATAACTCTAAATAATGCTTCAGGTTAACAGGGAAGTTTTCCAGGTCAGTAACTAAAGCTAGTGGGGAGCCCTTCGGAGACAAAATTTTTCTATATGTTCTCCATGTAGTGATTAAACCATTCAAAAGGGGGTTGTTGATCTTTACTTTGTTTTTAAAATCCGTAAATAAATTTTTTTTTATTTCCCCCTTTATGTCCGATGACTCTTGCTCCCACCATATTGGCTTCTGTGGTTTAAATAGAATTTTCCCCAAAGAACTGAGTTGATTAGCTATATAATAATTTCTTATATTTGGTATGCCTATTCCTCCTTCTTTCTGGGATCCGTACCACAAACTTTTATTTATTCTTGATTTTTCCCTGCATTGCAAAACCGATTTATCATATCTTGAAAAGCACCTGTCCCAGGACAGATCCCTGGGGCACACCGCTTTTCACCTCTCTCCATTGTGAAAATTTCCCGTTGACACCTACTCTTTGTTTCCTGGATCTCAACCAGTTCTCAGTCCATAAGAGGACCTGCCTTCTTATCCCCTGAGTGTGCAGCCTTTGGTGAGGGACTGTGTCAAAAGCCTTTTGAAAATCCAGATAGACTGTATCCACCGGTTCACCCAAATCTACATGCCTGTTGACCTTTTCAAAAAATTGTAAAAGATTTGTCAGACAAGACTTACCCTTGCAGAAGCCATGCTGATTTTCTCTCAGCAAGGTTTGTTCTTCTATGTGTTTTAAGATTTTCTCTTGGATGAGGCTTTCCACCATCTTCCTTGGGACAGATGTAAGGCTAACTGGCCTGTAGTTTCCCGGGTCCCCCCTCCTTCCTTTTTTAAAAATTGGTGTGACATCTGGTATCATCCAGTCCCCTGGCACTGTGGCCGTTTTAAGAGACAAGTTGCATATTACCGTTAAGAGATCTGAATTTCATTTCTCAGTTCCCTAATAACCCTTGGGTGGATGCCATCTGGGCCCGGTGACTTGGTAATCTTCAATTTATAAATTAGTCCTAAAACATCATCTCTTTTAACCTGTATTTGATTTAATTCTTTAGTCAAGAGGGGCCGGTCCGGCAGCGGAATCTGCTCACAGTCCTCTGTCGTGAAGACAGATGCAAAGAACTCATTTAATTTCTCTGCAATTTCCAAGACCTACTTAATCTCCCCTTTTCCTCCCTCACCATCCAGAGGGCCAACTGCTTCTCTGGCAGGTTTTCTACTTCTAACATATTTAAAGAAACTTTTATTATTACCCTTTATAATGCTAGCCATGTGTTCCACAAAATTTTTCTTTTCCTCTCTTATCATCTTCTTACATTTCTTTTGCCAGAGTTTGTGTTCCTTTTTATTTTCCTCATTTGGGGAGGATTTCCATTTACAGTATGACCTCTCCTTGTGCTTTAGAGCCTCTCTAACTCCACTCGTTAACCATGCCGGTGTCCTCTTGGACTTAAATAAGCTCTTCTTTCTTTCTGGTATGCACTTGTGTGGGGCCTCTGTTACCGTTGTTTTAAACAGGTTCCATGCACTCTGAAGAGATTGGATTCTTCCAACCTTCCTCTTCAATTTCTTTCTAACTAGTTTCCTCATCTGAGGGAAGTTTGCCCTTCGAAAATCAAGGGTTTTTATATCTGATTTGCTTGACACTCTTCCTCCAACATGCATGGCAAAGGAGATTGCAGCATGGTCACTGTTCCCCAGAGGCTCAGTGACATTCACATCCCTGACCAGGTCCTGAGTATCACACAGTATTAGATCCAGAGTTGCCTGTTCTCGGGTGGGCTCCATGACAATTTACTCTAAGGCACAGTCATTCAGCAAGTCAAGAAACCCAGTTTCTCTTTCTTGCCCGGAGCTCGCAATGGCCCAGTCAATGTGGGGATAATTGAAGTCCCCCATGATTACTATCCTATCCTTCTGAGACACCTCCATGATTTGTCTCCTCATTTCAAGGTCCCCCTCAAGTTTTTGATCGGGTGGACAATAGAATACTCCAAGTATCACATCACTCCTTGGACCTGGTAGTTTAACCCACAGTGATTCTATGGTGGAGTCAGACCCTCTGTCAATCTCCATTCTGTTGGATTTTACCCCTTCTTTAACATAAAGGACCACTCCCCCTCCAACCCGCCCCTCTCTATCCCTTCTATAGAGTTTATAGCCTGGGATTGCTGTATCCCACTGGTTCTCTACATTCCACCAGGTTTCTGTTATGGCTATTATATCTATGTTATCCCTAGCTGCTAAATGTTCAAGTTCTCCCATTTTTGGTTGGAGGCTTCGAGCATTGGCGTAGAAGCACCTCTACAGTGGGTTCTGCAACAACAGCTGCAGCTTTGTTCTTTTCCCCCCACAGCTATTGTTTTCAGTAGACAAACTATCACATTCCATTATTCTCCCAGTGTTAATACCTGCTATGTCATTTCTATGTGATTCTCTACCCTTTCCAACCTCATTCCCTGTGGATGAGGTGTTCCGAACCGGATGCCACTCAGCTCCTGTCGGCTTTCCCCCAGTTATCAGTTTAAAAGCTGCTCTGCTGCCTTTTTGAGGTTGAGTGCCAGCAATCTGGTCTCATCATGATTCAAGTGCAACCCGTCCCTCCTGAACAGGTTTGGCTTGTCCCAAAATGTTCTCCAGTTCCTGACAAATCTAAAGCCCTCCTCTCGACACCTTCGCCTCATCCATGCATTGAGGCTTCTGAGTTCTGCCTGCCTGGCGGGTCCTGCACGAGGAACAGGTAGCACTTCTGAAAATGCTACCTTGGAAGTCCTGGACTTCAATCTTCTTCCTAACAACCTGAACTTGGCTTCCAAGACTTACCGCTTGGCCTTCCCGACATTATTGGTACCAACATGTACCATGACCACTGGCTCCTTCCCGGTTCTCTCTAACAAGCTATCTAGATTTCTCGTGATGTCTGCCACCTTTGCACCTGGCAGGCAAGTGACCATACGGTTATCATGCTCATCACAAATCCCTCCCTCCGTATTTCTAATTATAGAATCCCCTAGCAGAAGGAGCTTCTCTCCTGCAGCCTGTTCCTCTACATGTACCTGATCCTATATCTCATCAATTGTGATGAGGGAGAGATCCTCAGGTGGAACTAGTTGTTCCTCTGTGCATGCCTCATGAGGTGTGATGAGGGAAAGAGCCTCAAATTGATTGTGCAATATGAGACTCTCTGAGCGATCCCTTGGCCTTCTACTCCTTTGAGTCACATTCCTCCACACATCTACCTGCTGGGTTGGGGAAGCTACCTTTGAGTAGCTGTTTGGAAGAGCAGAGAAAAGTTTCAGTCTCTCAAGAAAAGAAGTCCAGTTGCCGTGACTCAACTCTGAGTAGGTGCCCACTGGGTGAGGCAAGGCTGGGAACCACCAAACACCTGTCCAGTTGAAAAATGAACTGGCACCAACTGCTGAACCGACAGTTTGTGCCCATCTCAAGTACATCATTTTACCTCATTTCTCCAGGAGGAGGAAAAAGTCCCCAATATTTTTTTGGCATTGAGGCTGTCCATTATTAGCAGTTGCAGCACAGCTACAATTGCTCTTATGATTTTATTAAGATTACTCTAAATCTCAATGAGGGTGGTTTTTCCCCCCACATACACCCCAGTCGTATATTCATCACTGGCTGGCCCACATTTACTGATCGAAAAGCCCAGTGTGAGGAGTTGATATTATGACATCTTATCCTCATTTCCTACTAAACTATTGGCAACCAGGAAGACTGCTACTTGGCATGGAGGTTGTACAAGTGAAACAAGTCCAAGAATGTTGAACTTCCTCAGACAGAAGGAAGGAAGGAAGGAAGGAAGGAAGGAAAATATATTCCATATTGACAGAAATAACCAAGTACACTTGATTATGATGATAATCTTAGAACAGTAGAGCTGGAGGGTACCTTGTAGATCATCAAATTGCTTAAAGAGTCACAGAAGGGAACTGGAACTCCATTGTCTGATCTGTATGAAGAAAGACGTTCCTTAAGTACATGCATATTGAGGCAAAGAGGTGGGAACCATCTTGAGAAATGCCAGACAAATATGGCACCACACAAAGGAGTTCCCCCTCTCCTCACTGATCCTGCCACTCTTGTCAAGGAGGTAACCACTTATTTGGGACATTATAATTTCTTTTTCAGATGTGCTAGCCGGGATCCAGTAATTACTTTCAGTGGCATTTAAATGCAATCAGTACAAATGCCTGAGATGTTATGGGGAAGATTAATAACATGTATATGATAGGCACACATTGCAATTTACGATTTATGACAGGAACCAGGAAATGGATAGGACTTGTTTATGAGGCCATTCTCGGTATCTCCCCATGTAAGGTACTTTGCTGTGGCATAGGGTACCAAGCTGCTAATGGAAATACAGAAGATTTCTGAGGAAATTGTTCCAGTGGGAACAACTTTATCATAACTGACATCTAGTTTGCTTTCTGTGGATGAAGCTTGGAAGCTTTACTTTGGGATACCCCAACTTCTGGAAACTGGGCGGGGGGCAGGTATACAGTCAACCCGGCCACAGTCTTCCTCAGTAACCCAAGATGTTCTGCAGTTCTTCTTAAATTATAAATATCATTCCCCACACTCCATCTGTACAGATAAATTAGCACATGCAATTTTAAAGTTTGTTGTCCTATTTTACCTTCTTTCTTGGTAGTATATGTCCTCTTTTTTGGTGATATGTGGGTGGACAACCTACCCATGATAGCCGACAAAACATGCTGTTTCCAATCATGCTTAAAGGGTGAATACTTACTTACTTACTTACTTACTTACTTACTTACTTACTTACTTACTTACTTACTTACTTACTTACTTAAGGCTCAGGAAGCTGGGTTTGTTTAGCTTTTCAAAAAGAAGACTGAGAGGGGATATGATAGCTATGTTTAAATATTTGAAAGGATGTCATATTGAAGAGGGAGCAGGTTTGTTTTCCATGGCTTCGGGAGGGACCACATGGAACAAGTCTTGTATGTGGAACAAGTATGTCTGTGGACATCCAGGTGAGGTTATCCTGGAGTTGAGTCATGGAAATCATACTTTTTTCTTTCTCTGTCTAAGGGAACAGAGGTTGACTTCACCCCTGTTGAAGTTCCAATGAGAAGCCAAATCTATATTGTTCAAAAAAGGGCCTTCAATTCCTAAGAGTCTTTTTTTCTAATGGGCTTGTAGGTAATGTTTTAAATATGATATTCAAGAATAGTTTTCATCTCATTTTAGAGAATGTTTTGATCTGTCTTTTTCTCTTTAAATCTTTGACATTCTTTTTCATCGTTTTCACTGACATTCCTGTGCCTTGCTTCAAGAATGTCTCTGAGCAGAAAAGCAACAAGTATTTATTTATTTATTTATTTATTGAAGAAGTAAATCAGAAGAGAAAGTGGTGTGTGTGTGTGTGTGTGTGTGTGTGTGAGAGAGAGAGAGAGAGAGAGAGAGAGAGAGAGAGAGAGAGAGAGAGAGAGAGAGAGAGAGAATATGAACCATGAAGCAACTACACCCATACCCCACAACCCAGACAATTTGATGACTGGTCAGAAAAAAATGAAGCACTAAAGATAGGCAGGCAGTAAGGGCAGATTTAAACAATATCCACATACTCATAGAATGAGATTTCATGTATGGAAATATGCAGACTGATGCCAATTTATTTGAACCGAGGTCTGCAGCATCCTCACTAGTATGAAAGAGGACTATGTCTCCCATTGCTCGGGTGTTACGGTCATGAATGGAGTCCTTTCTCTACATTCCACTACTTTCACAGGTGTGATTTCCGGAGATGTAGGAGAGGGCTTTCTCTGTTGCTGCTCCCAGAATTTGGAACTCCCTCCCACAAGAGGTCAGGTAGGCCCCATCTTTTCTGTCCTTCAGCAAGCAGGCAATGACTTTTGTTTTCAGGCAAGCTTCCCCTCAGTGACTGGCAGCCCACATTTTTTTTCTATTGATACTTGTCCTTTACTGCTTTGAATGTGTTTTGATGTTGTTTTTGTTTACCTTTCTTTTAAAAGCCTGTTATCTGGTCCTTATTAGTAATTGCATGCATGCTGTTTTTAGCTCCAAATGTTGTCTTTTAGTAATGCAAGCTGCCTTGGGTCCTGGCTCAGAAGAAAAGCCAGGTGAAACTATTTTAAACAAATAAATAATAAATAAATAAGATTTCATAATACCATTGAAATGACTATTGTAAACCAAGAAACATAATTCATGTATGGATATACAGTAGATCCCTTTTCTGACAGCTGAGAAAACTCGGGCAGTTCTCCGGACTACAAATGGATGGTGAGCGTCAAGCCGTTCGTGGCAGTCGATGGTCAGCAAACAGGTCCTGCCAAATGACAGGCAGGTGTGGGAAAACTTTGCAGTTGTTTTTCAAACGAATGAATCTTCTCACTGGGCACAGCCCTCATTTGACCTGGCAATTTCCAGGTTGTTACCAATTGCTTTGTCCTTCGGTCTCCAACTCCCTTCCTGCACTTTATTAGCTCCAGCTCTGTCTGACCTCTCCCAGCATTTTGCCTCCTAACATCCTGAAAGCTTCATCATCACAGTCGCTTGGTTTATCTCACCTTGGGCTGAGAGTAAATGGGGGTGGAATGGGTGGGGTGGGGGGACATAGCAACAAAGGCAAGGGGAAAGCACTCTTTCCACAATGTCCGGGTGACGACGTGGAGTGGGCGAAATCAGCCCAGCAATCACCCAGAAGGAAGGAATTGGCTCAAAGAGAAGGCAGATGAGTTCACAGATTAGGGGAAATAGGTGGTGTCATTCTGAAGAGAAGGGAAAGGCCATTTAAAAAAATGCACATCCTACTGCTGTAAGAGAGAAGGGTCCCCTGTCTACTGTAGAAGGAGGACCATTAAATAAGAGACCCCCAAACCAGACAATAGCTGAATATGACTGTAGCTTTGGCATTGGCAGACCAGTGGGGTACCCCAGGGTTCTGTTCTGGGTCTGGTGCTATTCAATATCTTTATTAATGTCTTGGATGAAGGAATAGAGAATATGATGGTTAAAGTTCCACATGATACCAAATTGAGAAGGTTGGCTAATTCCCTAGGGGATAGAATGAAAATCCAAACTGAACTTAACAGATTAGAGTGCTGGGCCAAAGGTAACAGAATGGGTTTTAACAGAGAGAAATGTAGGGTGCTGCATCTAGGTTAAAAAAAAAAAAAGAATGAATTGCACAGATATAGGATGAGAGACACCTGGCTGGAAAATATTACCTGTGAAAGGGATCTGAGAGTCTTGGTGGACCACAAATGGAACATGAGTCAGCAGTGTGATGTGGTAGCCAGGAAAGCCGATGTAATTCTTGGTTGCATCAGCAGAAGCATAGTGTCTAGAGCAAGGGATAGTACCTAATCTGCTCTGGTCAGGCCCCACCTGGAGTACTGTGTCCAGTTCTGTGCTCCTCAATTTAAAAAGGATGTTGACAACCTTGAGTGGGTCCAGAGGAGGGTGACCAGGATGGTTAAAGGTCTGGAACATATGTCTTACGAGGAACTGCTTAGGGAGCTGGGAATGTTTCGCCTTACAAAAAGAAGGGGATATGATAGCTATGTTTAAATATTTGAAATGATGTCACATTGAAGAAGAGACTGGTTTGTTTTCCATGGCTTCAGAGACTAGGACGCAGGGCAATGGTCTCCAACTACAGGAAAAGAGATTCCATTTGAACATTAGGAAGATCTTCCTGATGGTTAGTGTTAGAGATGGGTATGAACCAAAAAATGTCGATTCGTTTTGTTTTGTTTTGTTTTGTTTTAGGGTTTGTTTTGGTTCCTTTCATTTTTAACACTTTTTTTGAAAAATTCATTTTGTTGGTTCATTGATTCCTTATTCTTTTTTCCCCACTTTACGAGATTTAATTCATTTGACAGTGCGTGGGCGGGAAAAAACATTCAAAAATAAATTATAAAAACACAGACGTTGACAAACTGGACTGGCAGCATCCTCATCTTCATCATCCACATCATCATCATCATCATCATCATCATCATCATCATCATCATCTTCAATCATCAACACATCATCTTTACTGGGTGGCGGCGGCAGCGGTGGGGCAATCCTGTCCCCTGTGGCAGGTGCTTTTTGAGGCGCTGGCTTGGGGCCAGCGCCTCTTTTTTTTTTCAAGCGCCGACTGCGTGGCCCCTGGGGCTGGGCCAGCGCTTCTTTTATTTTTTATTTTTTCCTTTATTTTAGGGCACCAACCCGGCCACACCTAGGGCCGGGTCGGTGCTCCTTTTTTTAAAAAAAATACTTTTTTGATTTTTTTAAAACCGCCATCCATGTGGCCCCTGGCGCCGGGTCGGCACTGGTTTTATTTTTTTTAATAGTTTTTGCTTTATTTTAGGGCACCAACCCAGCCACCTCTGGGGCCGGGTCCATGCTCCTTTTTATTATTATTATTATTATTATTATTATTATTATTATTATTATTATTATTATTATTATTATTATTATTATTATTATTATTATTATTATTATTATTATTATTATTGGGTTTTTTTTTCACTCCCCACCATGTGGCCCACGCTACAGCTGTAGTGCAGGCCAGTCGGCTTTTGTTTTTCCTGGTCGCCCCTCCCTGCAGGCAGGAAGAACAGACCTCCAGGAAGGTCCAGCACCAGGTAGGAGACATCTCCGGAGCCGCCATTAATGAACTGAACCAAACCAAACCAAACCAATTTTTTTCAGTTTGTTTCATTTCGTTCTAAATCCACTCTGGGCTTTGTTATTCATTTTGTTACATAATGAAACGAATAACGAATAACAAAATGAACTAAAAGTTAGTTTCCTGACCATCTCTAGTTAGAGTTGTTCAGCAATGGAATATGCTGCCCCGGAGGTTGGTAGAGTTTCCTTCTTTAGAGGCTTTTAAGCAAAGACTGGATGGCCATCTCTCGTGGGAACTTTGATGGGCGTTCCTACATGGCAGGGGGTTGGACTGAATGGCCCTTGAGGTCTGTTCTAACTCTATGATTCTATGATTCCTCTCCTCTTCTTTTCTCATCTCTTCTTTCTTTCACTCTTTATTTTTGATTTATAAAATATTGTCTGTCAGGTAGGCAGGTGAGTGATCAGTCATCCTGCCTGACTGCCTATGTGTTTGGAGGAAGACTGAGATCAAGAAGTTAGAAAAATCCAAGGATGAGTGTCTGGACATTAATGGATTTTGCATCATTCTACTAAAGCCACTCTCCCTTGAATGAAATCTAAAATGGTTGTTTTGCTGCTGAGCCCTGAACAACAAGGAGATGTATGTACACATACAAGTTAGCACTAGGTATTCCACCATGTGAGATGTCAATCTAGACCTTCCAGCATACATAGAATCAAAGAATCATAGAGTTAGAAGAGACCTCCAGGGCCATCCAGTCTAACCCCCCTGCCCATGCAGGAACCCCCATCACAGGACTCCCAATAGATAGTCAGGAAAAGAAATGAAAGGAAAAATAACCTAATAAAATGAAATTATGAGGGTTATATGCTCACCCATAGCACTCTCTGGGTGGTTTACAATATTATTATGCAGGTTATACATTGCCCTCCCACAAGAAAGTTGGTGACTCAATTCACCAACCTCAGAAGGATGAACCTTGAGCTAGCTTCTTGTGATTGAACCCTGGGTCAGGAGCACAGCTTTGGCTGCAGGGGTGGCTCATCCCTGTATAACATTTTACAGCTGAAATCTTGGTATGACTTCCCTCTTCAGTGAAGCTGATTATCCCCTGTAAGCCCTCGCAAATTCTAGATTAAAACCAGATCAGGGACAATGAACTGAATTTTAAAGCAGCAAACCTACCTAATTTACACCTGCTAGGTTAATAAATAGTTTGGAACAATAGCTACCCTTTTCTACATTTATTTAAATCTCACGATACACATCTTGGCTCAAAAGTTGAGGCAAGGCACATGGTAGGTTAAGAAGCTTGTATTTTAAAAATCCCTAGCATATGAAAATACAGTTTTTATACTTTTTAAATAAAACAAGATATGCATAAATTGAATGCAATGGATGTGCCTGACTACATACAAAACTGGCATGGACTGGGTATGGAATTATGCCTCTGTTCTCACTCGACATGCTTTACATGGATTTCCACTTTACAAATTCCTAGCTTAAATTGATGCATCCCATCTCCTCCTTAAGACCGTAGATCCATTGACCCAAGAGTAGACCATGAATGTGCATGCCTACGATGACACCATTTGAGAAAAATGGGATTCTTTCTCTTCCCCAGACCCACCCCTTTCTGGAACTGCCTTACATGGTTCTGTTTTGCTGCTTTTGAGAAAAACCGAGAATTCTTCTTTGGTTAAACTTCCTGCCTCTCCGATAAAAAACAGCGGCAATTTTCTGCTTGAATTTCTCGCTGACTAAATCCATTGATCATCCTTTCTCCCAGTGAGTGAGGAGAGTGTTTTCTGTTTAATAACTCCTATCCTTCTCTGTGAGTTTTTCTCTTCTCTCTCTCTCTCTATTTCTCCCCCTCCCTCTCTCTCCATGCCTCCCATTTGCTTGTTTGTGTTGTGTTGGTCACTCCGCCATGCTATTCCTCCAAGAGGTAAAGAGAGCACACGATTGAAGTTATTTTATGCTTGGGCTCCCTCTGTCCCAATTTTCAGATCTTCATGTCCATTTTCACACATCAGTGTCATACAGGGAACACTATGGAAATTTCAGCACAGTTCCTGGGAGACAATTTATACATGTCACAGAAAGAGAGAGCGAGAGCGAGAGAGTGAGAGAGCGAGCAGTATTAACTCCTTTCAGCCTCCCTTCAGCCAGCTAGATCTCTGCTTTCAATGGCCCCTCTAGGACTGGACGTAGTTCCCGGACAGGGCTAATTTGCCTCCCCGCCCAGATCCATGGTGTGAAAGGAAAAGGTGCTGTGCCTGGGGTCCATTTGGAGCCCAGGCTTCCCTACAGGGGAAGGCTAAACCCAGGCTTTTGGTGCGAAAGGCTCCTCTTTTCCCTTTACCCTGTGGTTTCCATTAGAGATGGGCATGAATTGGAAAAATTGAGATTTGTTTATTTTCATTTCATTCCCACGTGATTTGTTTCATTTTGTTAGAAACAATTTTTTAAAAAACAAATGTACAAAATGAACCAGTAATGAACTGATTTGTTACTCTATAAAATGGGTCCCCTGGGTCCTAGAGCCACCAAATTTGGTGGGTACCTTCCTTGGACTCCCCCTTTAAGCCTTCCAAATTTGGAGAGATTTGGGGTTCAGGGGGCCAAGTTATTCAACTTCAACCGGGCTGCCCCCAGGGGGAAAAACATTTCTAATTGCAATATTATGTGCTTGAAAATAGTGAGCAGGAAATTAATTCAATATTTTAAAAAATATAATAAATTATTTTTTAAAAAGATTCAATGGAAAATTACTGTTCCCAGGCATGTGAATGGAAAGCTTAGCATCTCCAAGTGATTTTTGGGAACCCCTTGAAATTTGGAAAGTTTTTTATTTCAGGGAAGGGAGTTATTAAGCTCCAAAGGAGGTGTGGAGGTGCTTAATGGAAGGAGTGTGTCTGGTGGGTTTTATCAATTACCCAGTGAGCTGCGCCTGCTGGAGTCCCTGCCCGCCTTCAAGAAGGCCTTGAAGACCCTCTTTTTTAGAGAGGCCTTTGGCGACCTTATAGTTAGTTTGCTTTCCCCCCCCCTCCCTTCGCTCGGGCCCACCGCCATCCTGCCTTCTGCTGTCCGGAGCCCTATATCTTGTTTTACTTGTTTTATCGCTGTTAGCCGCCCAGAGTTCCCTTTGGGAAGATGGGCGCGATATAAGTTTTACAAATGAATGAATAAATAAATAAATAAATAAATAAATAAATAAATAAATAAATAAATATAGGGTTAATTTACAGCTTCCCCTCAGTGCACTGATCTCCACACTCCTTCAATTAAGTGCCTCCCGTACCCCCATTGGAGCTTAATAATTCCATTCTCTGAAACCTAAAACTTTCCAGATTTCAAGGGGCTACAGGGGAGACCTTGAGGAAGACGCCCTGTAATTTCCACACTGCTAGCTGCCCAGGATCTCTATTTTCAAGCACATAATATTGCTATTAGAATTTTTTTTCTGGGGGCATGTCCTTTGAACTTGAATAACTTGGCCCCCTGAATCCCAAATCTCTCCAAATCTGTTGGTCTGAAAGGGGAGAGTCCAAGAAAGGTTTACACCAAAATTGGTGCTTCTAGCGCCCAGGGGGGAGCCATTTTACAGAGAAACAAAATGGTTCATTTTAAACAAAAAACCACCAGTTTGTTTCATGACTAACAAAACACTGCTTTCCCAGTTTATTTCGTTTCATTGTGTTTTGTTACGTAACGAACTGATGAATCAGCATTTCATTTGTCATTTGGTGCCCATCTCTTGTTTCCATGCAGGGGCAGATCAGGCTCTTTAAGCCTGCCCCCCCCCCCAACAACTCATTCTCCCTTACTATTTTGATCAGCTCAGGACAGGAAGTGAAGCTCTATTCAATCAATAATTAGAGTGGATTTAAGAACAATAACTTTTGAATAATAAGGCTGGCTTCCTTTCAGAGGAAATGGCTGCCTGATCGTTTCCCTGACAATCTGTCTCATATTAAACCCTTCAGAGAAAAGCTACTCATTTATCCCATCCTTTGAATTCAGTGAAACAACGCAGGAAAGATTGTTGATCATACAAGCTTATTTACTAAATGCCAACTAGTGATAACTCATGCCTACCTTGTGAGAGATTACATATTAATCCTTCCTCCCTGCCTTGGCCCTTTTAGAAACAACTGAATTACAGAATAGTTGTACACAATTTTGTAGCCAAACCGATAAGAGTGGGAGTACATGTGTACGGGTAGGAAAATGAAATATATGCAATCAAAGTGTACATCACTAGTACGAGAGGTACATTGTGCTAGATCAGCGTACATGTGTGAGAGGGAGAAGGAGACAACAGGCGTGGGTTCGTCCGCGCCAGAAACACAGATACACGAGAAGGAGGAATGTTTGCATCAAGACGATGGGGAAGAAGACCTAAAGGAACTAGAACAAGGAGGCGGTAGAGAGCATACGGATGATAGATTCGAGGAGTTTCCAAGAAAGGGATGGAGTCCTTCAAGAATAACTGCTGGTTTCTTGGCAGTCATCCACAGAGTGGTGACTTGAGATGTGTTAAAGGAGGAGATGGAAGGATTGAGTATTGGGACGAAAGATCTAAGCACCCAAACTGAGGAAGAGAAGATAACTAGGAAGGTCACGAGAGAGAGAGAGAGAGAGAGAGAGATCCAAACAGAGGATTGGTGATGTATGGGAAGAGATAAGAAAATACAGGTAGGAGGGAGGTTTGGAGATATGCCTATGAGAATGTATTGACATACCGCTGTACAGGCGAACAGAGACTTAGAGAAGGAGGTGAGACGAGTAGGGGTACAGACAGAAGGGAGGATAAGTAGAGTGTTATTTATAGAAGCCAGTGTTCAGACTGAGGGGCGCGAGACAGAGAGGGAGCCTAGTAAGGAAGGGGGATTCACGCAAGGACGGGGAACCGTTAGGGACGTTAGAGAAGGGGTACCGAGGAAGACGGAGGTGCTACGGAGGATAGACACGGGGTTACCGCTTCCGACGCCTGAATATACATCTCACTTCCCTAAGAATGTTAATATTCCAGAAGTAAAAGAAAGGAGAAAGAGTCCAGATCCTAACCCGGTAGGATGGATCCCCGGTTGGGGGTGGAGCGTCCCCCAGAATGTACAACACCACTGTTGCGGGAGTCATTGCGAGGGTCCCCAGGTGTTACAACGGAAAGCCCCTCCCAAATAAGAGAGGAACCGTTACAAAATAGAAATATATTGTTAGACAACCCCTTTGATCCCAGTTTTGGAATACCCGTGTTAACTCCTGTTAAAGATATTTGTAACAAAAAGGACAGAGAAAAGTTAAGACTCGAAATGTTGAATAAAAGTTCATTTATTTTGCAAGAAATTCCAAAGTATGCGTATGGTTCTTCTACAAATAGTCAAGACTCAGAAGGCGAACCCCCACAACATGATACTAAAGCTGAGTCCAAGGGCTGCATCCTAAAGAGGTAGAGCCAAAAAGCTAATTAGAAAATTTCATTTAAAAATAATAAAATGATCCTGTACAAGTTGCTATAGTGCATCTTGGCTAACCAAAAGTGAGCTTAAAATGCATATACACCATCTAAGTAGCTGAAATACAGTTTTTGAAATGGGGGCACAGGGCAACCAGGCCTGTCAAACCATATCAAAATTTATACTTGTGTCCCCAGGCTTAAAACCAGGGTACTCCAAGGGCCAGATGCAGGGGAGTGGTATCAGGAGACAGATATCTAGTCTCATGCGCTCCCAAACGCATCTGGTGGGGCCGCTGTGAGATACAGGAAGCTGGACTAGATGGGCCTTTGGCCTGATCCAGCATGGCTTTTCTTATGTTCTTATGTTCTTATCTCCCAAGAGATCACAGAGATCTGGAAGCAACAAATTGACACTAGGTACCCCTTGAGACCCATGGGTCATGCGTAGTCTCCCCTTTTGGAAGTTCATATGGTTGGAATAAGGATATGTTTTCATAGGTCTTCCACCAGCTGACCAGGAACAGGATCTTCTCTGTGGCAGATGCCCACTCTGTGGCATATCCTCGTGCTATAAGGTGTTCCAGCCCCTTTCCCTCTGAGCATTCTGACAGCTAGTAAAAACACCTTTTCAGAGAAGCCTTTTGTGATCTCCCCTCAAAAAGGGTTTATTTTGGGGATTTCAGCTGGGTTGTTCATATGTTGGATAGGTATTGGGGTGTTTTATGTTTGTAGCTATCCAGAGTAGTGGTGTGCCACAAGAGGGACAGTGCAGAAATCCCATCCGTCCGTCCGTCCGTCCGTCCATCCATCCATCCATCCATCCATCCATCCATCCACCCCATAGGCATTTCTGCCACAATCCAATGCTGTTACGAATAAATGCACACACCCCCACACATCTAAAACTTAATTCACTAGTGCACAATGGGTGGAATCCATTGTGATGGTGTCCTCAGCTATGGACATTAATCTTTAATTCAGGGGACGTGTTTAATGTCAGGAGTAGCATCAGTGATTTGGGGCATTAATGACTTCTCCTATCTTGTCTAGAGATTCTTAAAGGCTTCCTCAGAAAATCTTGGAACCTGCAATTGTTGGGTTTGGAAGTTTTAAGGCTTAAAATGTTCATAGCTGGTAACACCATCAGTATTTACAACTGCAGAGTTGTGCAACAGGATCTTGGCAATTGGTAGATTACTGCTGTGGTAGATTACTATATATACACTTGATTACCAGTAGTTGCATGCATGAATTGATTCTACTGAAGAGGACTGTATCAGACAGTGGTTCTCAGCCTTGAGTTTCCAGATGTTTTTGTACTACAGCTCCCAGGAACCCTGGCCTGCTAGTGGTGAATGTGAAGTTGAGATGGGTGTTAACGCCTTTGACATAGCTTTCTTAAAATATATGCTTTATGTCCACTTCCCAACCTGTCATTCAGTAGCTTGTTGTTTTGTTTGTTTATTTTTTCCCTTGGGGAAAAGAAGCTGTACTATTATAGGTTTTTAAAAGTGATAGGGAATTTAAGATGCTTTAAAAAGTTAGGGTTAAATTAGGGATGATCAGACTGCAGTAGGATCCTGATGTCTGCTGGGGATAGGTTCCAGGCCTTCCCATGGATAATGAAAACCATGGATAAGACAGAACATTAAAAAACCAAACCAAACCAAAACCCAAACTGCTTTGAACTCAAGGAGCAGTCATTCCACATTTGTGCACGTTTGCTCCCATTCTGCACAAAATTTAATAATAAAAAAATAAAATAAAAGGACAGTACCAACAATGGCAGCAAATTGTGTGCAGAATGAGGCTGCTATTATTCCCTGTCCCATAAAAACAAGACAGGTCCGGATCTATCTTTCTGATTCTGATCTAAGTTTCTAAGGTAAGCTAATTAGTGTGTTTGTCTAACTTCAGCTTCTCTTTGTGAATGTTGAGTCAATAAGTAGCTGTAATTGTCTAACCAAGCCCCCTTTTTAGAATGGTGTTCAGAGACTGTAGCAGAGATGAATCCCCTTATGAGTTGCAAGGAATCTCATGGTCTAAACTGTCATTTTGGAAAACATCACTTATTGCCTATCACTCCCCACCCCCCAGTCCATCTCTTTGCCAAATGGAATGTGTGCAGCTGCCTGTAACAGAGAGCTTGCCAGGCCCTTTCCCATTAAGCTTCATGAGCTGCTGCTCTGGGATGTGATAGCTTCATCACTGTGGTTATCTGCCTTTGATCGGAACATGGGGAAGGAGTTTGATGAGCACGGCACTGTGCACTGCCAAGAGCAGCCAATAATTCCAAGCCGCTTTCCTGGCGGGACATCTGGCAATCGCCTAGTGCAGCGCAACCATCTATAGCTCAAGTTATCCTCAGAAGGGCTGTAGAAGTACACAGGCTCCTGGCTTGGCGCCATATAGCTTCAGGCTGTGATAACAGCAAGCGGGGCAGAGGGAAGGGGGAGGTTGGGAGCAAGTGCCGGGTTCCTGATTGGGAAACAGAGGGGGGTCGAGCATCCCAATACAAGCCCAGGGTTGATAGTGGGACAATACAGGGGCTGCTGCAGGGACCCTCCTCTCCTGGCAGGAACTGCTCCCAGCCATGCCCCTTCCTCTTGCCTGGCTGCCAGCTGATGTCTGTTGTCACCACAGCTTGCCCCACCATTCCTAGGTGGCAGTGGGGCTGCTTTTAGACCTTCACCCAAGAGCAGGATCTCCATTGTGTAACCAGAGAAATTTATTTATGTATTTATTTATGAGTATTTTTACCCCACCTTTCTCCTTGGAAAAGGACCCAAGGCGGCTTACAGTAATGAGGGATAATATACAGTCCAGTACAATTAAGACATGTTCAAGTATTGAGAACAAGGAATTGAGGGACATATTACAGCGTTAATAGACATTACATTAAAGCTACAAGGTTATAAGTAGTTATAAACACAAAGTTTATGTGATCCTATAGATTCATATGAAAGACACATAATAGGTAGCCCATCATTCAAGGAAAGCTTGCCTGAAGAGAAAGGTCTTTGCCTGTTTCCGGAAAGACAACAGAGATGAGGCAGTCCTGGCCTCTAGTGGGAGGGAGTTCCAGAGTCTGGTCTGCCAGGGTGTTGGATTTGAGGTGAGGGGGGGGGGTAACTGGCATGAATGCCTAGCAGAGGAGCAAAGGTGGTGTGTATAGCAGGAACTAAGGTCCCAGTTATATGGATTGGTATCCGACTCATGAGAGTCTCTTTATTCAAGCTTTTGCTATACTTTGGTGGACCAAGAAACATTATTTATTTATTTATTTATTTATTTATTTATTTATTTATTTATTTACCACACCAACTTTCCTTGGTGGGAACTCTGGGTGGTAAATAGAGATGGGCACGAAGCATTTTTTTTTTCATTCCGTTATCTGTTATTCATTCCGTTACGTAACGGAACGAATAACAGAGCCCAGAGTAATTTGGGCACAAACCGAACAGAACCAGAACAAATTAGTTCGGTTATGTTCGGTTCATTCATCCAATCTCCTCCGCCCGGGGTGACGCCCAGGCATCTGTCACCCGGGGCAGAGGAGATCGGTTGAGCCTCGCGGGGAAGCCGAGTCCCCCCTTCTCCTCTCTGCACACAGAGGGGCGAAGGGGGGTCTGAAAGGGATCTTCCCCACCCGTGCTCTCTCCCCCACTTCCCCCCTCCCAGAGCCAGCGCCCAGTAGCCGCTCACTGCTAGCTTCGGAAGGGGAGAAGATTTAAAAAGCCTGCTCTCTCCTCCCACCTGATGGGGTGGGGGAAGAGTGGGCTATTTAAATCTCCCCCCAGCCCTCCTGGGCACCGCTGGTGCCATCAAGCTGGCCAGGAGAGCACTCCCGTGGCTGCGGGACTTTTCTCCTGGCCAGCTTGCAGGCGGCTCTGGCAGCGCACGGCTCCGGGAGGGCTCCCAATGGCCATGGGATCGTTCTCCTGGCAGGCTTGCCACCGGTTCCGGTGGTTCCATGGCCGCGGGAATGCTTTCCCACCGGGTGCTGAAAAATGACACCCAAAAAACGGAGCGGGCCCCCAGGGCCCAAAAAACGGAAACAAGCTGAGCGGGCCCCAGGGCCTGAATAACAAGCACGAAATGCCACTTTGGCGTTTCGTGCCCATTTCTAGTGGTGAACAAAGACCAGTAAACAAGCAAAAAATAAATCAATATACTACACAAATAATACAAGCAGATAAATAAACCAACACTAAGGTAAAGACATAGCTAACCCAATAGTTCCAGCAGCGACAAGAGGGCAGGGAAGCAACAGAGGAGACAAAGCGATGCAAATTGAAGTTATAATTAGTGATTGCCAAAATCATCTTTGAAAAGCCATGTTTTTAAGGCCCTACAGAAAACCAGCAGGGATTCTGCTAGTGGACTATCACTCGGTAGTTTATTCCACAGTGCTAGCTGGCCATACAGAAAGCCCAATTGTGGGTAGAAACCCTGCGGGCCCCTGTAAGGTTAGCTACCTGGAGCGAGATGGCTAGTGAGGCTCTTGTGGACTAGGACGATGATGACCTTTGGGAAATATGCTCTGCCAGATACTCAGGTCCCAAGCCATGGAGGGTTTTGTAAACCAAAACCAATACCTTGAACCTTGTTCATGAGATAATGGACAGCCAATGCAGATGAGCCAGGATGGGGGTATTGTGGTCATATCTGCCCACACTAATCACCAGCCTGGCTGCTGCACTCTGCACCCACTGCAATCGCCAACTAGGGGTCAAGGGAAGCCCCATGTAGAGAGTGTTGGAGTAGTCTATCCTCGAGATCACCAGTGCTTGCATGACTGTCCGCAGGGAGTCCTCATCCAGGTATTTAACAATCATATTACAATATTATACTGTATATTATAATATAATTATATAATTTTAATAGACATCCACCTGCATTGATGTGCACTTTTTCCCTGGCCATAATCTAGTAATGGAAAATAATTTTGTTATTTGCCAGTGAAAGTAGCATTTTTATTCTTCTAAAAAAAAGCATTTTATACTTCAAGGCCATGCATGTTTGAGAAGCTTATAAGAAATAAAATATATACAAGTTGGGTAAAACAGCAGAAGGTTTCAAATACATGTTAGTCACTGGGGTGTGTGTGTGTAAAAAATGCTACATACATAAATTAGTGCACACTGTGGGAAAAGTTCACAGCATGGTCTTACCCTGGGAAAATGGCAGTTTGTAATGGCTCATGTTTTGTCACTATCTATGAACCACAAACCACAAACTTTCATGAACTTTCCAACAAAATAAACAGTTATATGATTCAGGATTTTCCAGAGTAGCAGAACCAAGTTAGACTCCAAACTCACAGTGAGTCATCAGTAGACGCTTTTCCCCACCCATCCAACTTTGACAAAACTTGACGAAGGGGTGTCTGAATTACAGTTTCCAAAAGAGGTCCCCCTACCCAGAAAAGTACTCGTGAGCAGCACAAACCACAACACTTACAAATTGCCAACACCAGTAATAGTTTAGCATTTTGTTTCATTCTGGGCATTCCCCAGAACATCCCAAAACAAACCATGGCATGGCCTGATTCGTGTGGATTTTTTGCTTCATGGTTCGTTTCATGCCCATCTCTACTTGTAGCCAAGAGTCAAAGTAGATAGAAGGAAAAATGGAGATGGGATTCAGAGAAATGCAGCCAATTTGCAATTTTTCTCTCCTCCATGCATGATACATCCCTGTGATGAAGGGCTCTGCCTGAGAATGCTGGGAGCTGAGGCTGAAGAGTTACCCTGGTGGTGTCCCAGGTATTGCTTGATTACTGGGTGTGCTTTTCAAGTGAGGTTCAGCTAGAAAGGGTCACGGGGGCTAGACCTGAAAGGAAGTAAACAGGTTCTTTGCACTATCAGATGGATGAGTGACTCATTCACTGAAGACTTTGGGCTGTAGCTCTTCCTGAGTCACTTATATGGGATAGTTTTCCACCAAATGAGAGGGGAACGGATAGCTCTGGGTGGCTAGTTTGTACCTTCAGCATAAGTTAGGGCCTTTTCACACGACCCCTAAGATCCACTGGCCACTTAAATTCGGAACAGAGATCTTGGGGGTTCGTTGCTCTTCCTACGTCCCCACCCCTCCGCATTTCCTTGCTCCTGTCTGCGTGAGGGGAGGGAGAAAAAAAGAGAGGAAAAAATGCAGGCTCACCTCCAAAGCCACCCGGAGCCCCGTCATCGTCCTGATTCCTTCTCTTAAAGGGGTGGGAGGCAAAAAACAAAACAAAACAAAAACACAAACAGAAGTGAGTAGAGCCCGGCACTCACCAGATTACATCCAGATCTGGGGATTTTCACCCTCCGAGAGCAGGTACATGAAAAGTGCGCTGGGACGTGCTTAGGTGGGCGGGGTCGCACTTAATTTCCTGCAAACTCCGGAGCTGGTGGGAAAACAATTGTAAGCTCCGGAGCTGGCAGCCATTTGCGGCTGAGTTTAGGGGTCGTGTACAAATACCCTTAGAAAGCGGGTGGTGGCACAGAGGGACACATCTCTCTAATTTGTTATTTAGGCAGCCCATAGTAGAAAGTTGGGCAGTGGTGCCGTGTGTGTGTGTGTGTGTGTGTGTGTGTGTGTGTGTGTGTGTGTGTG
>JAHTLZ010000102.1:2321145-2326145 GCA_023846285.1 Phrynocephalus versicolor
GTGTGTGTGTGTGTGTGTGTGTGTGTGTGTGTGTGTGTGTGTGTGTGCTGCTCAGCTGGCCAGCCAGAAGATTTTGGTTCTTCATGTAATCACCAGAAATACAGTAGATGAAGGAGGGATGGGGGAGAGAAATGTGGGCTGCCCTTGGCAAAGAGCAGAAAATATGACGCTTTGATCCTGTGGACATTGAAACACCTGCCGAGGGCAGAGACCTGCTGCTCCACAGCTGACTGACCCTCTTTGGAAAATAGGAAGTGTCACTTCCCAGGGCTTGGACTGGGGCAGCTGGCAGCTGGCCAATAAACTGCGGAATCAAGTGTGTGGCTCCAGGGTCTCCGCAGGAGTGCGACGATTCACTCTTGTGCCCATGGGGCAGTGCTTCACACTGGAATAATCAGAGGGGGAAGCTAAAGAGCCCAGATCACATAAAGGAGATAGATCTGCCAGCTGCCAGGTCTGCCCTCCCTCTTCCATTCCATTCCATTCCATTTCATTTCTTTTTTCCTATTTGCTCTCTCTCCTCCTCCTCCACCACTGCCCTATGCTGCCATGCGTGTGAAGCGATGGTTTCCTGAATTTTGCAGGAAAGGTACTGCACTGTAGCCAGCCATGAACAATTCATTTGACCCAGCTGGCTCTTCATTTTAATGCTCCCCCCCCCTTCTTCAGCTTTTCTTTTCCAAGAGCTTTCTTCAGCTAAACTCTGGCACAAAGAAAGCCATCAGTAAAGCCGTGTCTGGAGGTAAGGCTGGTAAATGGCCAGGTTTTTGCTCATTTGTACTCCAGAATCTTTTGACAAAGGGAAAGAACAGTAGGCCCTGGTGTCTTTTAAGGCTGTGAGGAAACATCCTCTCCATTTTGTGTCTAACTTTGCCAAGGGTCAAATTGGAGGAGACATTTTGGTTTTGTTCATCTTCATGCCATAAAAGCCAGCTGAACATGTGGGAGATGGTAGCTTCATTTGTCTTGGTTCCTTAACTCTGGCTCTCATATTCCTCAGAGAGTGCTATGGCAGTGCCTTTCAACCTCAACTAAGAAAGGGTTGTGGGAACTGTCAGAGAATGGCTGCCATGCCCCTGCCTTAACAAAAGTTTCCATGATGGGTATGGCCGATAAAACCACCCACCTATTTCACAGAGGGAAAAAGAGATTCAAATATAAGTCTCACATCCAAGAACCTGAAGGAAAGACAAATGGAGGGCTGAGCCCACAAATATGTGAATCTACAGTTGTGTTTCTGTGTCCAGGATCCCTCACACTCATCTCTTTCTGGGTCTTTCTCATGATGGTTCTGGCACTCAAATCTACTTCCTTTCTCCCTTTGTTTAGGATATCTTCCTTTCATTTTTACCCCCTTTTCTTCCTCATCTTCTTTTCACAAGGAATCCAATGGTACTGAAGAATCAGCCAACAGGGTGTTCCTCATTTCCCCCCTCAAATTCAGCAGACTTCTCTAACTCTGCTTAGGGCTCGGTCCCACGTCTCTTTAAAAGCAGCTTAAATTATTAGATAAACTGTGTCTAAAAATGCCGTCCCCACAGCCACCAGGCATTTTTAAAAAAAGAAAAGAAAAGAAAACCAGGTAATGCCCCTTTAAATGAGGGTTTTTTTACTTACCAAAGAGGTAGGGAATTTTTTGCCTCACTTTGATAATCCACCTTTTAAGGAAGCAGATGCTGTGGGACCACACAGATGATCCGGGTTTCTTTTTCTTTTTTTCTCATAGCACCGACCGGCTGTTCCTGGGGCCGATTGGCACTGTTTTTTTAAATTTCTCTGCAGCATCGGAGCAACATGAAGCTCCATGCGGTGCCCTGGGTTTTAATTTCCCCCAGCCAAGTTGTCCGTTTTTTTCAAATGCTAGCGCCACCTGCTAGCCAAGGGGGCTGAACTGCACTTTAAAATAAATAAAAAAACAGTTTGGGATGTGGGAACTCTTGTCCCACATATTCAATGATGTGATGGGACGAAGAGGAAAAGCCGGACCTTCAGAAGATCAGGATTGAACCCCAGGTGAGATAGCAGCCCTTGAGGAGAGCAGAATCAAATCATCTCCAGTGAGTGCAGTCGACCCTGAAAGGCCAGTGAAGATTTCTATGTGGAAAGGTGGCAGCTTGCACAGTGAAAGCTAAAGATGGGAGAAGGTGTTATGCAACCAATATCAACCAGCTCAAATGAGCTGATGTAAATGTCAATACCTGGGTTTTTGAATTTGCCAAACCTTCTGCTACATTGCAATGCAGCCTTTCAGTTCATTAGGTCTACATGATTTCATAGAATCATAGAATCATACAGTTGTAAGAGACTTTAAGGGTCATCCAGTCCAACCCCCTGCCATGCAGGAACCCCAATCACAGGACTCCCGACAGATGGCCATCCAGTCTTTACTTAAAAACCTCCAAAGAAGGAGATTCCACCACCTTCTGTGGCAGCATATTCCACTGCCAAACAGTTCTAACCATCATGAAGTTCTTCCTAACGTTCAAATGGAATCTCTTTTCCTATAGTTTGAAACTATGACCCCGAGTCGTAGTCTCTGAAGCCATGGAAACCAAACCTCTTCCCTCTTCAATATGACATCCTTTCAAATATTTAAACATGGCTATCATATCCCGTCTCAGCCTTCTTTTAGAGAGGCTAAACATTCTCAGTTCCCTAAGCCGTTCCTCATAAGACATTTCATCCAGACCTTCAACCATCCTGGTCGTCCTCCTCTGCACCCGCTCGAGGTTGTCAACATCCTTTTTAAACTGAGGCGCACAGAACTGGATACAGTACTCCAGGTGGGGCCTGACCAGAGCAGAATACAGTGGTACTATCACTTCCCTTGATCTAGACACTATGGTTCTGTTGATGCAACCAAGAATCGCATTGGCTTTCCTGGCCGCCGCATTACACTGCTGACTCATGTTCAATTTGTGGTTACTAAGCCCTTGAATTTACACTTAAGATATTTTTAACACATTGCATGTTTTTAATTATTCAATGCATTTTAATTAGGTTTATAGTTTAATTGTTTATATGTATCAAGTATTATGATTTAATTATATTATTTTTAATATTGTGAGCCGCTTTGAGTCCTCTTATTGGGAGAAAGGTGGCCTATAAATAAGACAAATAATAATAACCAAATAACCAAATAATAAATAATAATGACCAACATGCATAGGAAATATCCTAATGTCAAATAACTGCCAAAATGTGCTTTGGCCCATTTAAAATCATATACTCATTTGTTAATCTATGATCTTTTTAATTTAATGGATCTGTCCACCTATTAAGACCCTGACCCTAACTCTAAAATAATCCACAATTCAATACATGGAAACTTCCTTAAATTATGCATTGCTGTATGTAAGCTGAAGGGGACACACCAGGGGTGGGCAACATTTGTTCTTCCTAGACCCACTGAGGGCTTCAGTAGATTAAGAAATGAACAAAATGCTTAATTAAAACACCACGAATATGCAGTGTTGAAGGAAATCCACATTTGGGCTTGTTTTTGTAGATTTGGGATTTTTCTGAGGGATGGCGTCTCTGTACCATATATTATTGCAAAACCATGGCAAACAGTTTGCACACAAAGAGCACCCATTTTACTGCATTATCTACCACTGTTCATGGCCCCAGAAGTGCAGCCATCTTGAATTTAGCAAAGGCCAGCTGCTACTTCTCTGTTCCTCCCTAAGAAAGATCGCCTTTTAAAAAGAAAATGTCCTCTTCCTTCCCACTGAACACATTTCCTGCCTTTCAAGGGAAATTTGACTCTGTGTAAACAAAATTGATGCTTTGTGGGGGGAAAGTGGAAAGCCCACTTCAACACGCAGTCGCCTGAGGTAATTTGGAGGCCATGGGTTGCTTAAATGAAGCTCGACACGAGCCTATTTGCAGGGAAATGAAAGAGAATGCTGTCGCTGTTTGAACCATAGAGGGATTCTTCCCTCCTTCCCTGGATAAATGATCTGACTAAAGAAGTTGTTCTCTGAGGGGGAAATAACCTGTGATCTTCTCCTTCCTGCAGGGCAGTCTGCAGACACTGTGTGATCCCACCACCACCCCATCACCCTGGAGAGCTGTCTTTGGGGACAGCGCATTTAGACTTCACACAGAGCTGTCTGGGAGCGGTGCCAGTGGAGCTCTCGCTGACTACATGTGTTCCCTGGGAGGCTCCAAGTGCTGCAGCTTGTCATGTTTACATTTCTGAGCCTGAGCCTGAGACGATATTTTGCCAGCAGATGCATGGCATGATTTCACGGCCAAACTGAAATCGTAAGCTGAAATCCAGGACCATTTCCATGGCCACTGTGGCCAGGAGTGTCATGGCATGCCAGGGACAGCCTTTCCTGGAAAAGAAAAGTCTAGCCACAGCAACACATGCCTGAGTTACCCACTTATTAGATTACTGCAATGCACTGTAAGGGGGGCTGGTCATGAGAGGGTGCAGCTGCTATAAAATACGGCAGGTGTACTGCTATCCCTTGTTTGTTCCTAGGTCACATCCCACCTATCTTGTATCAACCGCTTTGGTTTATGATTTGATTTCTGGGCCCTTTTAAGAAGCCAGCATTTAATTATAAAGCTTTAAGTTGCAGCTGTGCACCAGATTCAGACATCTTAAATTCCAAACCAAATCAGCCTGATTCATACCAATTTGTATAAGGGATCAAGTGAAGCAGAGTGCCACAAATTGAGTTGGATGGGGCAAAGGTTGTTTTCCACCTCTGGGCATTGTTTGTTCGCTTCCTTGCTTTCTTGTTTGTGTTTATGGAAGTTTAGCTATTGGATCCAATCCACGAATCAAACTGCATGGAGCCTCAGTAGTTCTGGAACAAATCAGGGAAACCTTTCTGACCTTGAGTTCAAAGTAGGACACTTGTGTAAAGCCTGCATCAAATTGCAAAGTTACCAGGAATTCAGAACCACCACCTGGTTTCTCATGAAGATCCCAATTGATTGACCCTGTTATATGTCAGAAGCAGTTCAGTTGGTGAGGACATTAA
>JAHTLZ010000102.1:2331145-2351203 GCA_023846285.1 Phrynocephalus versicolor
GAAGGAGGGAGGAGAGGCAGGAAGGTCTGCCCAAAGCCACACACAGACTGCTCACTGGCCAAGCCCAGCCAGGCTGCGGTGCTCTGCTGGCTCGCTAGCCTGCCCATCACCAACCAGGAACAAATGCAGCCATACCAGCCTCCCAGGAGCCAGGCCCGGGCCACCATTGGCATTCCCTGTCCTCCTCTTCTTTCTCTGCCACCACCTCCTCACTGGTCTGTAACACAGAGGTGGTGGTGGCAGCCTCAGCTTCCTGCCGTGGCTGGGCTCCCTCCTCCCCTCCCTCATTCCATGGAGTAAGGCTGCAGCTCAGAGGGGGCTGGGTTGGTGGGAAGTAGCTCTGTTTCCCCCTTGCTTGCCTGCCATCCATCCCTCCATCGGTCCACTGCTGTGGCTGCTGTGGCTCGGAAGGCTGGCTGGCACTGCCTCCGCCTGCCCCCTTCCTTTCTCACAACAGCCACAATAACACAGGCAGCGGCCACACAAAGAAGGCAGGTGGGCGGGGTGGAGGAGGAGAAGGGGCAGGGCCTCGGGGCCATGGAGGGAATGGGAGACCTTTCAACAGCCCTCCCATTTTAAATTGCCCCGCTTGGCTGTAGCCTGTGGCCCAACCATCTGGGAGGTGGGTGGGTGGGGAGCGGGGGACCTTGTCATAGCCCTCCCACTTTGAACTGCACCACTAGCCAGCGTGCTGATTATCTGGGTGGTACGTGGGAGGATTGGGGGAAGCGACATAGCCCACTGCTTTGAACTGCTTCAGCAACAGAAGCAGCTGTGGAGTCTGGTTTGCTCATGAAGCAGGAGGTAGGTGGGAGGGGGTCTGCAATTGGTCCCGGGGGCTGGATTCAGGACCCTGGAGAGCTGCATCCGGCCCTCAGGCCATAGTTTGAGGACCTCTGGGCTAGATGGTCAGATATCAGAAGATGTATCTATTACAAAAGGTGCCCATAAAGGTTGCATTCTCTCACCTCTACTTTTTCATATCTCTTCAGAAAGAATTTTTCAGGATGCTCTCAAAGGAAAGAACCAAGGTGTGAAGATGAATGGAGCTCTTGTTAATAGCATTAGATACGCTGATAACACTGTCCTGTTTACAACATGTCTGGCAGATTTGCAAGGATTATTGGGTTCTGTGGCTGCAGAAATCAGTGTCGTTGGATTGCAACTCAATGTGAAGAAGACAAAATGGATGGTTATCAGTAAAAAACACAATGGTTCACAGAACATTCTCAAGATTGGCAGTGATATAACTGAGAGAATATCATCTTATAAATACCTGGGGTGTTATGTCAAGGATAATTGGGATCCTTCATGTGAAATTTGTTGTAGAATTGAAAAAGCTAGAAATTCCTTCCAGAAAATGAGGAAAGTCTTTACAACCTAGGACTTATCTATCAGACTTTGTACTTAAATACTTCAATCCTATGTATTCAGCATACTTCTCTATGGTGTTGAAACTTCTACAATCCTATGTATTCAGCATACTTCACTATGGTGTTGAAACGTAGGACCCTTATAGACACATTATGCAGGAAGTTGGAAGCATTCAAAATGTGGACATACAGACAAATTCTGAAGATACCTTGGACAGCCAGAGTCACTAATGTGGCTCTGTTACAGCTCATGAATAAAAAGCTAGGAATCCTCAATACCTTAGAGAGAAGAAAATTGTAATATTTCAGGCACATAATGTGCAATGAGAAATACCGTCTGCTGCAGGTTATCCTTCAAGGAAAAATAGATGGGAAGCATGGCCCAGGACGTAGAACAGTGGTGGCAAACCTTCGGCACTCCAGATGTTTTGGACCACAACTCCCAGAGTTCCAAGCCTGCATTGCCAATGACAAAGGACTGTGGGAGTTGTGGTCCAAAACATCTGGAGTGCCGAAGGTTCACCACCACTGACATAGAATAACATTCTGGCTTAAGAACTTAAGCCAATGGTCTGCAGTGAACACAGCTACTATATTTAGAGTAGCTTTAGATTGTAACCCGTTCAGGCTACTGATCACCAACGTTCTAGGATGACATGGCACTTGAAGAAGAAGAAGATAAGGAGGGCAAATTGCTCAGGATTTGTCTGTGTAGTCCCAGCCTCTGTCTTGCAACCCCACGTGAAAAGAGAGGAAGCAAAAGCAGATGGGACTTAGCAGACATCCACATAGAGACCCAACATGTATATATATATATATATTAAAATAGCTATTTTTTGTGGAGTAGTTCATGTTGCCTGCTATAGCCTGACATCTCAGCTTCTTGCTTCTGTATAAAGTACAGCAGTTCTGAGGCATTCCTATCACACTATAGCAAGGAGTGTTGATAATGCTTCGACACGTCAACACTTTGCCAAAGAAAGAAAGAAGGAAGGAAGGAAAAGTCAACTAGCTTTTGAGTGAGAAGAACCGCACTTGGTGTTTCAATATAACATCTTTCTAGTTATGCTAAAGAGGAAAGCAAAACCGAAACAGAAAGCTCCACTCATGTGTTCGCTTTTCTTCACCATGGCAGCTACGTCTCTTAACAGAGAACTCACCTCTTCTGCTGACACAATCCATCAGCGCCCACCCAAATTAAACTTGGTTAATTGGATAGTGCTGACAGCCAAATGGCTGTTGAATTTATACACTAACTTGGCTGTTTTAACAGCACACTGCTAGGCAGGAGGTAATATGATGCTAAATCCTGCAATCTCCTTTCACGCGTTCTGCTGGGATCCTCTCAAAGGGAAGGGTCAACAGAGATGACCATAAGGCATTAAAAATAAAACCCTCCTGCCACCACCACCATGCCTGTAGAGGAAAGAAATAGAAAAACACAAGGTCTGTTGCAGCTTTTTACAGCCTCTAGTAACAGAAAGAATTACACTGCCCCTGAAGATCTTGAGGGTGGTTGTGCTGCAGGTTGTTTAGATAGCTTACATGCAGATTATTTGGATATTTTAGCTGGAGGGTCTCAGGTTGGTTCTCTCAAGGTCCTGTGTGTTGTGCTATTGCTGTGTCCCCAGCCCTCCGACCTCTCCTCCTGTTCTGCCGCAGCCACCTACCTCTGCTCTGGATCTACCAATTATTTCCTTTAAGTGTCAGTGGCATGCCAGGTGCAGAGAGCAATATAACCTTTCCTCCCGTTGACACTGTTAAAACATTAGTTGAAACTGAAGCATCGGTTGACAAGTGCTACTTCAGCCACTAATAACTGCTTCAGAAGTGCGAGTAGTTGCTGCGGCTCTTAATGTTGCAGCCCAGGGCTCTGCGAATGTCTTTACAGGTCATTTAGACCCATCCATCTGATCTGTAGCGAGATCAGTCACACTGTGCCATGTGGGGCTTCGTCTCCTCATAGCTCTTGGCTGTGGAGGGCTCCTCTGTTGTTCGTTCCCCACCTTCCGCTCAGACCTATGTCAGCGGAGGACTCTACAGAGGACTGTGACTTGCCTCATTTGTAGAAACAGTGTTTTTGTGGGATTTTCAAAGATGGTCAGTTTGGAACATTTACTTCAAGGAACTGTCCAGGCTTCTCAGAGCCGGTTGTTTGTATAGGATTTCAACAGTGTGGTTGCCTCCCTTGCTGCTGAAGTAAAATTAACAGAAGACTGTCATGAAGGTCCAAGCCATTGCTTAATTCAGGGGTTCCCAACCTTGGTTCCCAGATGTTCCCAGGAGACCTCACCACAAGCAAGCCAGAATTTCTGGGAATTGTGATCCAAAATTATCTAGGGACCCAAGGTTGGGAATGGTGGCTTAATCCTTCATGAAGGAATTGCAGTGGTACCTTGTATAAAGGAATTAATTTGTTCCAAATGAAATTATGTTAAGCAAATTTTCCTTTACACAAATTTCCTATAGGAATGCATTGAAAATAGAGTAATCCCTAATCGCGACCATTGTTATGCTGTACGTATTTGCCCCATAGACAATTCTGTTAAGCAAATTTCCCCTATCTCTGGATTTTTTTATGTTGTACAGATTTTATGTTATACAGACCGTTTGTTATAAGAGGGTCCACTGTACATGATTTGCCCTGCCAAGTAAGAGGGCAAGTATTTCTGAACATGTGAAAACTAGGGATAGTAAAATTCTTTCATATTGCATTTTCTGATACTCAAGTTATTTCCTGAACATACTTGTTGGTCATGTATGTTGAATATGAAGAAGAACCATCAGGAAATCCTGACTTACTATTAGCATGACTAGATATGTATGCATAAATCTGTCTGCTTTGGTTTGTCCCATAGTAGATTAAAATACACACAGAGAAAAACAACTCTCAATTTATTTCTACTCAGGATATGAAGAAATATAGAAATATTGTAAAATCCCCCCAACACAAAAGGACTAAAACAAAGCAAGCAAGCAAGCAAGTAAATAAGTAAGTAAGTAACTAAGAGTTAAAGTTAAAAGTTAAAAAATAATGGAGGACTTAACCTTCTACATTCAAAATCTAGACCTTTCTCAGGTACCTATTTGAATGTTTGTACAAGATATGCCATAGAGATGTGCCCATTAGGAGTAATGTTTAAATACAGACTAAATCAAATCTATCTGTGCATTTTGAAGGCAACCACAGGGTGGAGCAAAGAGCTGAGGAGGAGCACAGTATATCTCACAGCCCACTCCCTTCTGTCAGTTCTGGCATGTATATGATTAATGGGTTTTTTTTAAACTAAACCATCAGATTAAAAGTGCGGGAAAGGGAAGGAAAATATGGATATCTTATAGGGACAATGTAGATCAGGCATGTCCAGACTTCGGTCCTCCTGATGTTTTGGACCACAACTCCCAGAATTCTAAGCTTAGACCGCCAATGAAAAAAGACTGTGGGAGTTGTAGTCCAAAACATCTGGAGGGCCAAAGTTTGGACATGCCTGATGTAGAGCTAACATGTCTGATTCATTTGAAGCCCATGACCTCTAATGCTCACTTGAATCACTGAAGGTACCCCAAGTGAAGTCAGCAGGTCGTAGAAGCTGCAGTTCATCATGAAGGACTCCATTGGTCAAGCACATTGCCTGAGTATTGTAGTCTATCATTTTCTTTTTCAATCCTTTTCCTTTAAAAATTAGTTACACTACTAGACTGAATTGACATCTATATGTGGGTGGAAGCTTGTGTTATGGTATGGATTTTCAGCACTCGACCCCCACAGTACTAAGGTGCGGCTCCGCTGAAGGCATCTGAATGGCAGAGCCACTTTGCCCTCCCAGGTGAATTCATGTGATCCCCTACCTTGATCTCACAAGGTGGGGGAGGGGGAGCCTTGCATAAAACAGGGCTCCGTGCAAGTCTCGGCCTCTTTCCAGCCAGTTTTCCCCACCCACCCACCACATTTAAATAGCACTAGCACTAATGTGAGTTGAACTGGTCTCCTTTGGGGCCAAATAGGAATTTTTGACCCATTTCCTGATTGGCCTTTTTGAGCAGGGATTTTTCGCCTGGCGTTGGGGGGCTAGTTAGGGTTTGTCACAATGGCCGCACGGGCGGTAGTGCGAAAGAGTAAGGCACTTGGTGAGTCAGATTCTAAAATTATCTTCTGGCCCATCCAACCTCAGGGCTTTGTGGATCAAGATATTACAGTGCCCAGGGAAGGATGTATCGGGGAGGGGGGGCTCCCTGGGCCAGCTGGTGCCAATAGCAGGCCTGGTGAACCCAGGGAGGGGTAACGGAATTTGCTGGCCTTGGTTGCATTGTCTGGTAGACAGGGAAACCACAAGGTTGTGACTCACCCTCAATTTTGCCAGTTGGAGGGGTCCCGGAAGACCCCGGCGCCCCAACTTGAATACGCACTACTGCAGGCCCGTCGTTGATGGGTCATTCCTTGTTTGATGTTATGACGTTAATAAAGTGTGGCCCAAGTTTATACCCAACCTTGTTGTCTGGCATGATTATTTCATCATGGTAGGGCAAGGTCTGTCTTTCTCCCACTGCACACTTTTTAAAAGGGCTGCTGGTGGTGATTGTGTCACCATCAAAATTCATAATAGCCAAATATCTCTCTACGCTTCTAGGTAAGGAGGAAGTGTGGAGTAAAGAAGGACCATAGAATCTTATATTTGTTCAAACAAGTTAGACTATTGTATTGGATACGTCTGTGAAGATTCTCAGTCATCCAGGTGCATTTATCTGGGAGTTGAGTCATGGCTACTGGACTTCTTTTTTGAGAGATAGAAACGTTTCGCTGTTCATCCAAACAGCTTCATCGGTCTGAGTATAGCTAGTGCAAGAGACCCTTCTTATAGTCAGCTTGACCTCTTGTCCCCTGGTCTGATTGGCTCATAAGATGAACAAAGCCTTAATAGGCTCGTTAGGGGGACATTAGTGTCCATGGCCTTAAGGTAAACAATGGCCTAAGGTGCTGAAACCCATCAAGAATGGATCGTTAGCTGTGACCTGGTGGTGAAGGCTCCTTGATTTGCCTGGGTACTGTGGAAAGTACAGCCTGATAAGTGGCAGACAGACTATGCCGGAGCCCCCCACCTCTGTTGAGGGAGGGGTTTTCAATGCTAACATGAATGGCTTCCCTTACTCCTCTCTCAAACCACCTCTCTTCTTTGTCTAATATGTGTACATCCTCATCTTTGAAAGAGTGGCCTTTTTCCTTCAAATGGAGGTGTACTGCTGATTCTGGTCCTGAGCTGTTACCTCTCCTATGTTGGGCCATTCTTCTGTTTAATGGCTGTTTAGTTTCTCCAATGTAGAGGTCTGAACACTCTTCACTGCATTGGACTGCATATACTATATTGCTCCTTTTATGGTTTGGTATCGGATCCTTTGGGTGGACAAGTCTCTGCCTTAGTGTGTTCATGGGTTTGAAATAAACAGGGATGTGGTGTTTGCCAAAAATCCTTTTAAGCTTTTCCGACACTCCTGCCATGTAGGAAATGACCAGGTTCTTCCGTCGGGTCTGGGTCTCAGACTGATCCCTTGTTCTTCTGGGATGGCCCACTGCTTTGTTGAAGGCCCACCTTGGATATCCACAGGCCTTAAGTGCTGTCTTCAGGTGCCTGTCTTCCTTCTTCTTGGCTTCTGAGGAGGTGGGGATGCTCTCTGCTCTGTGGCTTAGGGTCCTGATGACTCCTAGTTTGTGTTGTAATGGATGGTGGGAGTCAAACAGTAAGTATTGATCTGTGTGGGTGGGTTTCCTGTAAACTTCTACTCCTAGGCCACGGTCAGGTCTGATGATGACTGCACAATCCAGGAAAGCCAGCCTGTTGTCTTGGGTGTCTTCCCTAGTGAACTTAATATTAGGATCCACTAAGAAGAAGTGGAGGAAGAAGTGGAGAAGAAGGCACTCAACACCTTCCCAGGGACAACACCATCCCACTGGTTCAGGTATGTAGATGATACCTGGGTTAAAATAAAGACGCAGGAAGTACAGGCCTTTACAGACCACATCAACGCAGAAAAGAATGCCGGCTCACCTCCCTTCTGCTCCCGGCAGCATTCCAGACTCTTAGTATCTCTTAAAGGGGCGGCAGGGAGGCAAAACAACAACAAACAGAAGCGAGGAGAGCTCGGCACTCACTACGTTACATCCGCATCAGGAATTTTTCACCCTTGGAGAGCAGGTACTAGAAAAGTGCACTGGGACACGCTTAGGTGGGCGTGGTCGCACTTAAGTTTTTGTAAACTCCGGAGCTGGTGGGGAAACAATTTTAAGCTTCGGATCTGGGAGCCATTTGCCGTGGATTTTAGGGGTCGTGTGAAAAGGCCCTGTGTGAGACAGAATGTTGGACTGGATGGGCTGGGGCCTGTTTCAGCAAGGCTGTTCTTATGTTCTTATACAGAACAGGTGAGGAGAGCTGCTTGTGTCAATAAGGTACTTTTACCAATAGGTTTACCTAAAATCTCTACAAGGAGGTTTTGTATCATCCCTTCCTTTCCAGAATGCAATGATTCAGACAAAAAAACAAACATGCAGCTTCATTGACTGAGATACAACACGGTTTAAAATGAACGTAGAGTTTTCCCACAAGATCATAGAACCATAGAATCATAGAGTTGCACACACCAACCCCAAGCCCACATCACTTTCAACCAAATTCAACCGCCACACTCCCATCCATCACTCAGTTTATTTCAATAATGTAACCATGCCCTAAAATAATCTCTGTGACTTGGCATTTGGGGGGGGGGGAATGGCAGTCAAAACTTTGAGGAATTATAGATGCATCATCAATATGTAGCAAAACATCTGTTTTAAGCAGTGTAACCCCTCCACTCCCCACTCCCACCAAGCCTCTTGTAAAAAGCTGGTCCAAACTGTATATTCCATATTAAATGAAATAACTGTCTTTTCTACCATTTGGAGGTGAAAGGTGTTTTTCTCTTCTGCTTTCTCGGGTCAATAGGCCCTTAAATGTTATGAGTTGCCATATATTTGACAGCTGACACCAGTCAAAAGCCTTGATAATCAACTGAGATACTAATCTGACAGGAGGAAGCTTGAAGAAAAAGGAGGAAAACACAGCTATGATCAGAGAGATAAAGTCCAGATTTAATGCAAACTACAGCTGCAGCTTTTATCTCCATCTCAGAAATTGATCAGGATTGAAGCAGTGGTGTTGTGGTCAGGAAGGGGGAAAAACTGGGCATTCTGATTGTCTGACAAAGTTTAATAATCAGAATGTGATCTAGCAGCAAAACCTTGATCCTGCCATGTTCTACCTGTGGATCTTCAGTTAAATGAAATGAAATGAAAATCCTAGAAGACTTCACTGCAAATGGATCTCTAGCTCAATGGTAGGTCCACCCTAGATGGCATGCAAAGAGGATTAAATAAATCCATGGGGGATGAAACAGTCAACGGACCATTTGTCATGGTGGTTTGATCAACAAATTTCAACCTGGTGCTGTCCAGATATTTGACACTGCAACTGCCATCAGCTCCATCTTGCATACCTAATGGTCAGGAATTGTGGGATTTGAAGGCTAGAGTAGTGGCTCCCAGCCTTGGGTCCCTAGATGTTCTTGGACTAACATTCCCAGAAGACTTCTCCACTAGCTGTGCTGTGCTGTTCTTGTAGTCCAAGAACATCGGGGCATCCAGGGTTAGGAACTAGAGATGAACATGAACCAAAAAAAATAATAATGGTGATGCGTTTCAGTTCAGTTCGTTTTCCGGTCTGGTTCGGGTTGTTAATTACGAAATGAATTTTTAGGAAAAAAAAGTTTAGTAATTCATTTTGGTTCAGGTTCATTTTCTTCTGGTTTTTTTTAACCTCACCTGTGGGTTTTTTATTGTTATTATTATTATTATTATTATTATTATTATTAATCCTGCCGGTCTGGGTTATTTTTATTTTACTTTATTTTATTTTTATTTTATTTTTACTTTTTACTGCCAACCACGTGGCTGCCTACCAGCTGAAGTGTGGCCGGTCGGGCCCCCCCCCCCCCCCCGTTTTTCCCCCTGGAGGCTCCTGGACCCTCCCTGCAGCCAGGATGGAGGACCGGACCAGTAGCAGCACCAGGTAGGAGACACTATTTCATTTCATTTAGATTGGATGTCATCATTTCTCTGAGAGGGAGCAGTTTGTTATTCATTTTGTTACATAACAAAATGACTAATGAATAACAAAACAAACCAAAAGTTCATTTTTTGCTAATCTCTATTAGGAACCACTGATTTAGGATGTTCCTGATTCAGAAAGACTAGATTGTCTCCTACCACTGCTTTCAGACATGTGTGTTTCTGAATGGCAGCTTCTTGAGAACACAAACAAGAAATTCTTGTGTCCTTATATTCTTATGTCCACCTCTATTTCCACCAGAGAGAAGAGATAGTCTTTTACTAGTTTTCTTACTTCGAATTTTTCCCGCCAAAATATTTTTCTCTTTAGACTCTTCCATCAGCGATGATGGAAGAACTTTAGAAATGGCATTTGAGTTTCCAAGAGCAAGTCTACATATAGTGCTGTCCGAAATGAAGGACACGACCCTGTCCTCACCCCACCCCCTTTCCATCTTCAGAAACCAATACCTGGACAGGACAACCAATCTAAATGCAACATTGTTCATGGCATTAAGGATGGCATTAAGGACAGCAGGGTCACTCTTGGGGTGGGTAGGAGATGAGCATATATTTTCCCATCCTCCAAGAGTGGGGAGGATGAATGAAAGCCCTACTACCTCCTGATATATTTGACCACTTGATCTCTGAGGTACCTGTCTTGTTAAAAACAGCCCGAGAACAAAAATCAACCAGGCTTGTCCTGTTCTGTCCCATGAGATTATTGGATCTGCACTGGCACCATTTTTCACACTATGATAAGTGTGATCAGTGTGCTCATGTCTACCAGGGAACCTGGTCCCAAAGCACTATTCAGATGCCATGGTGTTTGCCCTCCCTTGCAAAATAAAGATGCAAGACCAGGTATTGGGATTTAATTGGGCCACACTTTATTAACTGGTAAACACAACATTCAACCCTGCAACAGAGGGGCCGGGCTCCATGAGGATGCTTGGTTGGAACCCTGGGGTCTCCCAGGATTCCTCCAACCAGCAGCTGAGGGCGAGTCTTTGCCCCCTGTTGGTGCCATCTTGGAGATGGTGCCCCTTGGGCCGGCAAATTTGCATACCACCCTCTGGGTCCTGTAGCCTCGCCTCTGGTGGCTCCAGGCCTGGAGAGACATCCCTGCACATCCTCCCCCTGATGCTGTATTCTCTCAATCCGCAGCATCCAGGGGTTGGATGGGCTAGGAACGGGTCTGATGAATATTGACTCAGCGGCTGCCATTTTCCTCCCTTTCTGCCACCAGTGTGACCGATTGAGGGAACTCCCTAAAGGACCCCTGCCCCACACTCAAGTAACACCAGAATCATCAGCCGTGGAACAGCTCTTAGTGCAACTTCTTCTTTTTCTTAGAGTTTGTCCCACTTGGTGGTGGCATCTGTTGTTTTGGTCTTCCACTTGTCAAGGTCACAGGCTAGGTCTGGGTGAGCCCAGGGATGACTTCATCTTCTTTTTAAGGGTGTTCATCCAGCACTGTTTTGGTCGTCTCCTCAGTTGGGATCCACTTACCACAGAGCAAATCCGCTTCATATTCAGTGCCTCTTAACTCTGACTTGATGATAAAAAGGGGCAGTTGCAGCTTTGCAGCAGTACACCTTCTCTGCTGAGGCTGTCCCTTGAATTATCTATCACCTGTGATGTTCATTACATGTAGATGGTCCAGGGTGAAGGGCCTGGCTGGAAAGATTTCACCACAGAACAACAGTTATGGGGTTTGTTTGAAAGGAACTGTAGTCTTACTAAAGGAACAGATAACTTTCTTTCTTTCTTTTTTTTTTTTTTTGAGAAAAGTGGCACTCAAGTAACAATGTGTGAAAACTCTTACTCAGATATTTTCAAACATGTCTGGAATTTTTTGAAAGGCCCATCTGACATTCCTTATATATTCTGAAAACTCTTCTGTGGGTCTTTTAATTGTATTGCTCTCTAAGTCAGCCTAGTAAGTCACCTAAGATCAAGTTATTTTGGAATTTGATACCAAATTTCCATTGGCAATCATTACTTAATCATTACATTGTTCTCAGTCTTTCATATAGTGGCCAAAATATTGCCCTTAGTTTAATCTGTTGTCTGCCTGCCTGTCTGTCTGTCTGTCTGTCTGCCTGCCTGCCTGTCTGTCTGTCTGTCTGTCTGTCTGTCTGTCTGTCATATAACTATCTGTCTTACAACAACCCCCCCCACACACAAACAGTCAATACAGTAGGACCCCTGTATCCACTGATTTCCCATCCGTGTATTCAGTTACCCACAGATGGTGAGGGCCAAGGGCCTTGCTGGTGGCCACAGTGGCATGAGGTGGCGTGAGCACCCTGCCAGCAGCACAAAGCAGCAGGAGAGCTCTGCTTGTGACGTGAGCCAGTGGGAGCACCCTGCTGGCGGCCGAGGCAGCGCAAGTGCCCTGCAGGTGGAGCAAGTGCCCTGCCTGCCTCACGAGCTGGTGGGACGACCTTGCTGGTGGCCCCAGCAGTGTGAGCATCCTGCCAGTAGCATGAATGCCCTACCAGCGGCCAAGGCAGCACCACGGCTTTTGTCCGCACCACTCCCACCACTGGTGTCACCATCACCACCTCGCCACCGCTACCACCATCACCTTCAAATGTGAGCATTTGCTCTTATCCTCAGATGTCCGTATCTGCAGGGCAGCCCAGAACCATTCCCCCACAGATACGGGGGTCCTACTAACATAAAACATAACAAGTTTAATCTCAAAGCTAATTAAGGACCAAAAAAAATCACAAAAAATCACAGGCATAACCACGTAACAAAAATAATGTATGAAAGAAAAAAACATATGTCTACTTTAATTGCAACTCATTATCCTAAAGTATGTTGTAGAACCATTCAAATCCCTGGAATTTATGGAAGAGTTGGCTTCTTATATCCCCATTGAATCAATGGGGCTACTCCAGTGCAATATACCAAGCTAAGCCATGAGATTTTGGTGATTGTATTCAACCAATCACTCCAAGAGCCTAGGTGGCAGCATGATAGAAGCAAACACTTTTACCAAGAAGGACATTCATATCTTTACTGCCATTCTGTTATTATACATTGCTTTATGTGTGGATTCATTTGTCACTTGCCTTCTGCTCCAGTGCCAACAGCTGTATAATGCATTACTTCCAAATTTCCCCTTCCTCAATTCAAAGCACTGATAATTTTTTAACAATACAAAATGCAGGGCCCCATTGTATTCTGAGGTTTAAGCAAAGACTTAAAGAGTTAAGCAGTCAAAACACTGAATCCAGAGAGGAAAATCATTTTGTTTTCTCCCACATACTATTTAAAAATATTTATTTATTTTGCCTTCTCAAATTATTTGCATTCTGAGTACAAAGTGATTTGAGAATTTTGGAAATTTTTTGCAAATGCAGTCAGGATAGAAATCCTTCCCACATGTTGGACCAGCAGCTGTGATTCCCCCACTCAGCCTTGGCATAACTCCCTCATTACTTGACATTACTTCCCTCACTCATCCCTCACACACAGCACTGTTGGAAAAAGAGAACGTGGAGCCTTGAGCTCACGGGAGGGAAGGCATGGGTTATAAGGTAGCCAACTAGTAGATAAATTATTCTGAATCAGAGGCATTGGTTGTAGGAGGTGTGAGACACCTCCCTTTTAAACTGTGTGATTGTGATGAAAAATGTGAATGGTAGGGAACCAACTTATTAATCTTCACAATATCCACTTGGTAATGCTGCCACCTTTTAAATCATTGCCTTATGAACTGGGACAGACTCAGATGTATAACATAAAAATAATAATGAAGTTTATTGAGAAAATAAATAAACACAATAATGTCTGAAGTTGGTATGTGTTGCCTTAAACATAAAATAGATTAAATCAACTCTTCCAGCCTCTCTGTCTTTAATAACCAGTAAACAGTAAAGCCCTCACTGCCTGACAGAACTCTAACAGAGCTGCGCTCTCTCCCAGCACTCACTCTTAACTCAACTCCCTTAACTGACTCAACTGACTCAACTTAACTGAACTGTCCATCACCCATTACGTTCCAATATATAACTAGAGATGGGCACGACTAGGGAAAATGACGTTTTCGAGTTGTCGTGTGTTGGAGGCGGCCCGTGTGGGCTTGTTTCCGTTTTTCGTGAAACTTCGCAAAAATTTGTTGGCTCGTTTTTCGTTTTTTCGTCTGTCGTTACTGGTTTAGGGGGGTAGCGGGCTCCTGGAGGCACCTCTGTGGGGTGGGTGCCTCCTCTGGCCCGCTATGAAGGGAAGCGGGCTCCTGGAGGCACCTCTTTTTTGGGGGGTGGGTGCCTCCTCTCCTCACCCGCTAGGAAGGGAAAGCAGGCTCCAGGAGACCCCTCAGGCATGGTGGTCTCCTCTCCTCACCTGCTGCTGCAAAAGGGCATGCATAGCCATATGGATATGCATACCAGTTGCAGACTAGTGAGACCAGTGCACTGGTGCATGACCGTCCGTCCAGGAGAACCCTGAGTCAAGACTGGGTCGCACCCGCTGTGTCTCACCAAGAAGGGAATCGTACTTGCGTATTAGTGCAATGCAAGTAGATCTGGCTTAGGGGACAGCAGCTTAGCGCAAGGGCTAGGGTTAGGCTAGTTACTGGTGAGGTTAGGGTGGGGTAGTGGGGTGCACCTCTGGGTGCCTCTCTGACCCACTAAGAGGACAGTGTACTGTGGCATATGGGTAAGGAATCAAGGATTAGGGTTAGGGTTAGGGCTAGGGCAGGGTTTAGTGGGCTTTTTTGCACATCCCAGAACTCTCAGTGGCCAAGTGGCCATGCGATTGGTGGGATGGCTCCAAAAAATTGCATGGTCCACTCCCACATGGCCACTTGGCCAGCCCATCATTGCACAGGTGTAAATAAAATAAAATAAAATAAAATAAAATAAAATCAATGGAGAGAGGACAGAGGAGACATTTTGTTGCAAGAAAAACCCACTGCTACTGTAAAAATTCTGGCAGTTTTAGAATAGCAATTTTCGCATGTTTCTGTGGTGCTTGTGTGTTTTTGGACCACGATTTAAAAAAAAAAATATTGCAGTCGCCGCCCCATATTGGATCCCCCACCCGCACCGCATGGCATGGCGACTCGAGTCCGGCTGCCGAGGACAGGAGAGGGCGGGAGGCCGGGGACCCCCCCCTCCAGAAACCACCCCTCCGGTAGGTGCCCTGAGCCCTCACTCAGGCAGGCATATTTTCGCCGGCTTTTTGGCCCGGGATGGGGGGGGGAGAGTTTAAAATTTTTCTCCTGTGCCGTGCCGCTTGCGCTTGAATTGCGGCGGCCGGCGGCGAGACTCGTGCGGCTTGTTGCTGTGAGCCTGCGACGAGTCAGAGAGAGCAGCCCAGGACGGAGGAGGGGGGGAGGCCGGGGACCCCTCCAGAAACCACCCCTCTGGTAGGTGCCCTGAGCCCTCACTCAGGCAGGCATATTTTCGCCGGCTTTTTGGCCCGGGATGGGGGAGGAGTTTTAAAACTTTTTTTCTGTGCTGCTTCCGCTTTAATTGTGGCAAGCAAGCCGGCGAGGCTGCGACTTTGGCGGGACGTCGAGGATGCCCGCCCCCAGCGCAGCCCAGGGCCAGAGGGACAGGAGGAGAGGGGGGGAGGCCGGGGACCCCCCTCCAGAAACCACCCCTCCGGTAGGTGCCCTGAGCCCTCACTCAGGCAGGCATATTTTCGCCGGCTTTTTGGCCCGGGGCTGGCGGGAATCAAGAAAAAAAACTTTTTTTCTGTGCCGCTTGGCATCGCGGCCATCCCGCGATGCCAGGAACGACCACGACAAATCAGACCCATTTATTCGTTCGTCGGTTCGAGTTTGAGTTCTGGCGGAGTAATTCCCGTTTCCGTTTCCGTTGCGTAACGGAAACGAGTAACGGAAACGGAAACGGGAATTCCGCTAAGTCGTGCCCATCTCTATATATAACATTCTTAGCCACTCCCACCAGCTTGGTGATTGGCTATTCAAAACAGAGTCATGAATATTCATACTTGTATTAGCCCTTTTCGCCACAGGAGGGTTCTCCCAGGAATTAATAGCAGATGTGAGAAAACATGGCCTACCAAAATCTACAGCGCTTGGACTAGCTTGCTTTCTATTCCCCCCCTCCAGACGTTTATGAACAGCCACTGATGTCTTTCCTGCAATGAATACAGGCTCTAAAGTCTTGCCCCCCTCAGGATATGAGCATACATTTTCATTTCTGCACCCTGGAGGATAAAAAATGCACTGAATTCTGTTGGAGGGAGCTTTGGAGGAAGTGCCAAATAGATCAAGATGAGCAGCCTTCACATGTTGTAATTAGATATGGAGGCATCTGAGTTTCCGCCCACTAGCATTGTAAGTCGCCTCAAAGGTGTTTTGGAAATGACTGTTTTCAGTAAGAAGTTGAACTCCTATTACCCCTCAATTGGCCTTCCGGAGATACAGTTTCCATATCCTTGGGTCTCTCTGAAGTTCTCAAAAGCTGATACTTCACGTCCATCTCATCGTTGTTCGCGGTCCTGCTGGGGACCGGTATGAAGAAATCTAACCGCACGTCCATTGTGGGACGAAGGGAGTTTGTCCCGACCACACCCCTTGAACTGGGATTTAAGTAGGATGAGCAATTCCCCTCTTGGGCCTCGGGGATCTGCTCATCTTGGTTCTCATTTCAATACAAGTGCCCGTGAGGTAAGGCTCATCATGCAACGTGCCATTCTCCATCTACTGTAGTGGCAGGAGTGCAAAGTGCCATTCACCAGTACATTCCCTATGGAGTCAGCAATGCAGTGCAGGGAGATTAAAAGACAAATGCCTCAAACTTAGCTCCATAACGCATTGAAGGCAAGGCTTCGGAGAATTGAAACATTGAAAAACGGAAGGTCAGGCTGGAAAAAAAAATGGAGAACAAAGGCATGGAAATTAACATCTCATCACAGAACGAGGACGTGCAGAAACAGTCATGCCGGTATCATCAATCACGCCCGTGTGTACACGGGAACAGGGACAGAACCGCAAGAAGACCACGTGACTGCGACCGACATCAACACACAACGAACTTCCTCCCGGGACGAGAGTGGATGTGAAGTAACCATCAAAAACTCATCCATCTCATGCTGCAGCAGCCATGAGCAGCCCTTGTATGACTTCTACAAGGCCCAGCATGAAGGGTCATGTTGGGGCATTATGGCAAATCAATATGGCTGCTTGGAAACAGCTGCAAGGTGGGGTTCAGTACCAACCTTGGATAATATTTGGACATTTGAAACAGCAGTTCACTGAATCCAGTCACCCTTTGCTCTTGCAAAGTGACACACTATTTACTGTTGTAGGCAAGACAGAATGTCTCATCTCTGGGGATGCAGCCAGCAACCACACAACTGTCCTGTCCGCTACTGGTGGGGCTCCTTATAATGGAATGACTACAGTTCATAGGATTTGGTCCCGGCTTGGTTGTTCCTGATCTTTCTTTAGCCTAATTTCAAACAGAACTAACACTGGCAACTTTTCTCTCTCTTTCTATTTCTATTCCTCTCCATTGTTCATGTGGCTGTTATTCTCTTGCTTGGTTCTGTTTTTATTGTTTCTATATGCCTTGAGTGGGCACTTTGATACTTTTGATGGATACAATATGATGTATTTGATTTTTAATGGATACTAGGGATGGGCACAAAATGAAAAAAATATGTTTCATTTTGTTTCCTTTCCTCCCCCCCCCCACTTTTTTGGTTTTGTTTCATATGATTTATTTTCCAAAAAAACAGATACAAAATGAACCACTAACAAAATGGTTCGTGTGTGTGGGGGGGGAGGGGCTGGAAAGTGGTGGAGGGACAAAAAGATTTTTTTAAAAAATCCAGGGCTTTTTTTAAAAAAAAAACTTTTCCCCCCTCCCCCCAAGCCCCACCTACCAGTTGCTCAGCACTGGGGCGGGGGGGAAAACTTCCCCCCCACCCTAGCACTGATCAGCTGGTGTGGCTTGGGGAAGGACAAAATGATATTTTAAAAGCCCGGAGCATTTTAAAAAAAAAAATCCCTCCCCCCCAGCAGCCTACAGAGGGAACAAAATCATTCACTTCAACAAAAAACACCATTTCATTTCATCTGTAATGAAATGCTGCTTCCACATGCCATTCGCTTTGTTGCATTTTGTTACGTAATGGCACGATGAAACAGCATTTTGTTTTGTGTTTTGTGCCCAGCCCTAATGCATACTAGACAGACAGACAGACAGATAGACAGACAGACGCATGTGCACGTGTGTACACACACACACACACACACACACACACACACACACACACACACACACACACACACACCAAGTATTCATCCATCCATCCATCCATCCATCCATCTAGATATCTAATGTTTAAAGCAATGTTTAAAGCAATGAACAGCAGGTCTGCTCTGGAAGAAGTGAATCACTGTGAACACTGTGAACAATATTTGGTAACTCAGGCGTCCATGAACTGCAACTTCCAGAAGCCTTCACCCCTACTTGTGGTACCAAGGATTTTTCTGAGTTGTGGGTCCAAGTGCTGAGAGCCATGGACTTAGACTATGCATTTGATAGACTCAATGAAAATTTCTGTTTTGTTAGTGTTTCTAATGCAAATACCAATACATTGAATTATGCCAAAGCTATGTACTGTCGGAGGATTGAACATCATTTTGAGAGCTCTGATCCTCGTCGGGTATGGCAAGGTCTGCGACAAATCACGGGGCAGAATATTAAAAATAATCTGTCTAGCAGTAGTGAGTCTTTGGCTGATCAGCTGAATCAATTCTTCAGCCTGTTTGAGGTGGAAGCTGGAGCCACTATCACTACAGCATCGACCATCAATAGCACACCATTAGAATCTACTACCGATAGACAACCACTTCTACTGCAGATTTCTGATGTGGAACGTGCTTTCCAGAATATTAATGCTAGGAAGGCAGCTGGACTGGATGGAATCATGGGACGAGTTGTTAGGGACTGTGCTGCAGAATTAGCTGGAGTATTTACAGACATTTTTAATCTATCTTTGTTGCAGTGCTCTGTCCCTACTTGCCTGAAGACATCTATTATAGTGCCAGTCCCTAAGCAGTCAGTAGTGGCATCTCTCAATGACTACAGACCAATAGCTTTAACATCTGTTATTATGAAGTGTTTTGAGAGATTGGTGCTAGATTATATTAAGGCTAGACTTCCATCTACTCTGGACCCGTTTCAGTTTGCATACAGGAGTAACAGATCCACTGATGATGCTATATCCATTGTTGTCCATACTGTACTGAGCCATTTAGAACAACAGGGAACATATGCAAGACTGTTATTTGTGGATTATAGCTCTGCTTTTAATACAATTCTACCTAATAGGTTGTTTTTCAAAATGGCCAATTTGGGTATACATCAGAAGATTTGTTTGTGGGTAAGGAATTTTCTGACTGATAGGCCAAGGATGGGATCCCACCATTCTTCTACTCTTGTATTAAGTACAGGAGCTCCTCAGGGTTGTGTGCTAAGCCCCTTCCTCTACTCCTTGTACACACATGATTGCACCCCACTGTATAACTCCAACACAATCATCAAATTTGCAGATGATACAACAGTGGTCGGGCTCATTAGTAAGAACGATGAGTCTGCTTATAGGAAAGAAGTACAAGGGTTGACTCAGTGGTGTAAAGAAAATAATCTTATGCTTAACACCAAAAAAACTAAAGAACTTATAATTGATTTTACGAGGAAGAAAGATGCTCATTTACCATTGTACATAAATGGTGAGGAGGTGGAGAGGGTTGGTAGCTTTAAATATCTGGGCACGTACATCTCAGAGGACCTCTCATGGACTGCAAACACCAATATGGTTGTGACGAAGGCACAGAAGGGGCTGTATTTCCTGAGAATGCTCAGGAAGATGAATTTATCTCAGCATCTACTTCTGTCTTACTATCACAGCACCATTGAGAGTGTCCTAACTTATGGCATGCTATCATGGTATGGGAGCAGCTCTGTAGCAGACAAAAAAGCTCTATAGAGAATAATTAAAATTGCCCAGAATGTTACCGGGCTCCAGCTACCAACCCTGGATGACATCTTCACATCTTGCTGTTTGAGGAAGTCACACAACATTCTGAGGGACTCTACTCATCCTGCTTACAATTTCTTTGAACTGTTGCCTTCTGGCAGAAGATACAGAACAATTAAAACTTGGACCACACGTCTTCTGAACAGTTCTTATCCCAGAGCTATAATTGCACTTAATAATGAACTCAAGAACCACCAGCAGTGAGCACTTGGACAGGATTACCTAGCCTGTTGTGTAGATGCTTGTGTTTTTAGGGGTGGGGGTGGGGGGTGAGTGCTCAGGGATTTTGTGTGTGTGTGTGTTGAAGGGGTTTTTTTAGTGTGTGTGAGAGTGTTTGGAGATTTGTGTGTGTGTGTGTGTGTGTGTGTGTGTGTGTGTGTGTGTGTGTGTGTGTGTTGAATCTGGTCTCTGGGTGTCTGAATTTTGTTGTATGTGTATACTGTGTATATACACACAATGACAATAAATTATTATTATTATTATTATTATTATTATTATTATTATTATTATTAT
>JAHTLZ010000102.1:2351213-2366474 GCA_023846285.1 Phrynocephalus versicolor
ATTATTATTATTATTATTATTATTATTATTATTATTATTATTATTATCATCATCATCATCATCATTATCATCATCATCATCAATAAATGTAGGCAAGCAAGTAAATGCATTCTGTTCTTCCAGCTGTACAGCGATTGATCATGAGTAGGTGGTTTCCAGGGGAGAGTCTTAAACTGGAGCAGTGAAAAAACACATGCATTTTTGAAATTGTGTGATTCCATTTCTCTGTGAAGCTTTTGCTTTGATGGAGGGCAATGAGAATGGGAAAACTGATACAGAGCAGCAGCGGAGAGCAAGAGTGATGGATTAAGAGTTATTCAGTGTCAAGCTGGGCCATCACATTGGCCCCACATCTGGGGCCAAGCAATTGGGGCCAAGCCGTGGGCCAGATGGAACTGGCAGCAGAGGTTGAGAGAGACCAGGTTTCCCGAATCAAGAACCTTGACTCTTGCAAAGTAGTCTGTCAGGAACATTAAGTATCCAAAAGTGATAAAGCTTCAATTTGCTAGTCCATTAGACTAATTACCGCAATAATTAAGTAACTACTTGATTAGAACTAATGGGTACCTAATTATGCAGGAGAAAAGTATCAGGTGGCAATTATCAGGTGGCAATTAATAGACTGGAGTTAATGTCTTTGTGCTGCCTTTGTATGAATTCATAAGCAAGGTAAAGAAAACAAACAATAACTTATTAATATTTATTGGAGCCACAGCGATTTGCAGCTTGTTTCATTTACACAGAGCCAATTAGTGCTGCAAAGACATAAAGTGAGCAAAGCACTGTCGTGTGTGTGTGTGTGTGCGCACACACACACACAGATATAGGTATATTGGCAAATGGCAAATACTAGTTCACTGAGATGGGGGTTTCATAATAATGGTAGTAAAAGAAGAATGCTCTTGGTTTCTGGGTTCACCTTTCCATTTTTGGTGTAAGGCAAACATGTCCAAACTTTGGCCCTCCAGATGTTTTGGACCGCAACTCCCACAAGCCTTTGCCATTGGCAATCTAAGCTTAGAATTCTGGGACTTGTGGTCCAAAAAATCAGGAGGGCTGAAGTTTGGACATGCCTGGAGGTTTTCTGCCAAGACCAGCTCACTCCCTCAAAATCCTGGAGTCAAGGTGCAAGTGGCCAAGCAGAGGCTGAATGGCTGAATCTGTCGGGAGTCCTGTGATGGGGGTTCCTGCATGGCAGGGGATTGGACTAGATGGCCTTTGAGGTCTCGTCCAACTCTATGATTCTATGGTTCTATGATTCTATGGAGCTACATCAGTATCTTTGGTAAGAAACAACATCTATGCTAAAGTCAAAGAAGATGTGTCCGTTTCTCCGAACAGTGCTATCAAGGTTTACACTGAAGCTGATTATCTTCGTAGAGTGAAACAATCCAGACATTACAAGGGAAACTTTAAAAGTGCATTTATTTATAAACAAAAACACATGCAAGAAGAGTGACATCCAACAATATAATGCACATTGTATTGTATCATTCTATGGATAATTTCACAAATCCTCACCAGTAGCGAGCTTTGACGCTCTCCAAATTAAATACTTTCCCCTCGGCCCTGCTGATACCACAACATACCATTTGAGAACAGACTATGGAAACACTGTCTCCTGGAACCTGATTCAGCCGCTTATATTCTTCTTTCTGACTCCATCCATCGCATTTGCAAGCTTTGTGAACAAATCCTGGCTTCCGTCATTGCTAGCCTTTCTGGATCTCCAGAGATCATCACTCAGTGCCTACTTGCGGATAAATCTACCCAACTGATGGACTCAGTGGCTAAGTACCTGGTCAGAGTGTTATGTGCTACTAGTGAGATCTACAGGACGAAGGCTGGCCATTAACTTGTTCCCTTGCAACCTCTTTATTTATCTTTTAATCGTCTGTCCCATAACTTGATGCTTTTGAACTCAATTTATTTTTTGCCATTAAAGATTTCTTGAATTCTGTAAACTATTAGTGTGACAACTTAGTTGACCATGGCAAATGTATTCAGGGTTTTCCAGGTAGACAATACTCACTTTATCATTTCTTTTTTTTTCTGGGGCACCCCTGGGACTATGCAGCTTGCCCAAGGTCACCCTGGCTGGCTCTCCTCATGGAAACTTGGTTGGGAATTGGTTTAGAATGTATACAAATGCAGAATACACATCTGAGCGCTCCATAGATTTGCATACCAATTTTTGGAGAGAACGAAAGAGATTCAATGCATGGCATCTACAGGAAGGCAGAGGAAGGTGTTTGCCTGAGAATTGCTGCAGTTGGAGTCAAACTAGGCACTGCATGTAGTACCTCATTCAGCAACACTTTTGTTTATCCTGGTATGAGGTTCCCTTTCTCACACCATCTATCTTAAGCTGCTTATGTGTTATGCTTTATCATTATTGTTGACTCTTTTGCTAGTTTTTTCTTTTAATTTTGGGTTCCATTGTTGGCTGTTCACTTTTTATTTATATTCTCTGGAACCAATTATTATTGTTGTTATTATTTTCCCTTTTTGCATCTCATATTGTGATATTTTACATTTGTTAACCACCTTGAGTTCCCATTTAGGAAAATCTGGCAGTATATTAAATAAATAAATAAATAAATAAATAAATAAATGAGGGCTTCCTTTGCAAATCTGGTTCCTTAAGCATGGAGGTTTGAAGGAACTGTGTGCCAGAAGGGAAATGATGGGCATTAAGGGAAATGCACATTTCCCTTAATACACAGTATGCCTTTTAGTGTAACCACTGGATTTGACTTTCTGGCCTGAAAATATCAAGACCTGCTGGAAGAGTTGAGTAGCTCATCATTGAGCAAGGGATGCAGCACCTGGACAGCCTACCTTAGCAAAAGTATGAGGAAAGGAAAGGCAGGAACTGTTGCTTTTGATCATGGTCATATGTTTGAACAACGGGCTAGAGCTATTCAGATGATAAGCTTGGAAACAGTCCTTTTGAAGTGCAACAGCTCATCTCCATTGCCAGTCTAGACATTAAGGAATTCTGGAAACTGTAGTCCCAAAACTAACCTTTCCAACTGGTTGCTCAGTGTGGTATGCGTAGCTATAAGAGACAGGATAGTGATAAGTGCTGCTTTCTTTGGAAGGAAATTGCAGCCAGGTTTAGAGGTGTACATCCAGATGATGTTTCTCCTCCCATGCTTGTGATAGACAGACAGACAGACAGACAGACAGACAGACAGACAGACAGATAGATAGATAGATAGATAGATAGATAGATAGATAGATAGATAGATAGATAGATAGATAGATAGATAGATAGATAGATAGATAAATAGATAGATAGATAGATAGATAGATCACCCATGTGCTGTGGACTCTTATATGGGTTGTCCATTGCATATTTTGGCATCTTTTGGTTGTGTGATTGGTCGCTCCATTGGTAGTGTTACGGAGAACATGCAAACATAAACAACACACATGCAATGGGCCTTATGGGAATGTCATATGTGAACTGGATCTTAACATCTGCTCTGGAGGCATCCTATAGAAAAATCCTAACATTACTTGCTAAAAACATCTCCCACCATCCTTTTCCTATAGACAGTTGATCAGGACATCTTCACAAATTATGGAATGCGCAATTTTGTAACCTTGATGAGAAGAAACTCAGATTGGCATCTTGAACTTGTGCCAGAACAGAGATCTTTTGAGGGGGAGGGATTTGTGGGTCCTCTTGGGTCCAGCCTGATCACGCTAAGTCGATCAGTATAAGAAAACACAAAACAAAACAAGACTCCTACACAGTTGAAACACATGGCATAAAAACACTGACACACCCATGACAAAGTTTGTCTCTGGGTTTTCCTCACTTTTGTGTATTCCTGAAAATACCTTGAAATGGCCACAGACCCTTTAAGAACCCAATGGGGATGGTGAGTTATGGGGTCCATCCACATTGTATGGTCCTGAATATGCCACACCGAACAGCTCTTGCTGTTATGTTTTCACTTGTGAGACGTCTATCCTGCTTCTTTTAGAGATGCACAGAATTTTAAAATCATATTTCACCATCGTTGCCTTCTCACTGCATGCACAGAATGCAGTAGACGTGGTGCATTAGCCTATGAGGAATGATAAATGGAGACAAATCTAAAATTTATAGAACCCCAGAATTTGCATCAAGTGCAATATGTGAACATATAGAAGGGTTTAAAAAATAATTGATGCATGTCAAGAGGTTTCTCTGGAGGTCAGGGATTTATTTTAAAAAAACAAAACAGTTCGGCTTCATGAAACAGAGTCCACATTCCTGGCAAGATTAAGATAATGTATCACTTGCTCCTACCTTGTTAAAGCTGTAATTGTTGTTTAACACATAGCCACCATTAACTCTAATCTGATTTTATATATGTAGAAAGAGAGCCGAATGTGGAAATGGATGCTTTTGGTGGATCCGTGGCCTTTTTATTAATGTTTGAATAATAACTGCCTGGAGGGTCTGTTATAAATTAGAGGGATGAATTGAGATATAAATTTTTATGAGGACTTAGTTATACATTTCCATCATGTGTTTAAAAAGGAAGGAATTACGGTGCGCGCTTGGGTACTCAGCATTCATTTCAGGTGATTTGGATGGAGAAGAGGAAGAAAAGCAGCCGGCTGGCTGTAAGAAAGATGTATCTGTCCCTTTGAACAGATATATCATGTGTCATGCATGGACTGCTTTCAACGGGAGGTTTGCCTCCACTGCTGATTTCCCATGATTATTTATTTGACAATCACAAGTGATGATATATCAGGGAATTTTAGGCCACTTAGAGAGATGAGGAGGCAACTAGGGGAGGGGGAGAAATTGGGGGCAAATCCCGTATACTTGCCTGAATATTATGGTTCTATATGTGAATACAGGCTGCTTCTTTCATGCCCCTTGTCTCAAAGCATTAACATTAGGAATAATATTTTTTTACTTAATCACAATAGCTTGCCTTCTCTGCACAGGGCTCAAGGTGGCATAGATAGTCTTTCTCCAATTTCTGGTGTTATAATGATTTTGCAAAGTAGGTGAGACTTCCTACTTGTTTTCTATTGTTCACAAGCCTCGTAGCACAGTGGTTAAATTGCCGTATTGCAGTCAAGGCTCTGTTCACAACCTGAATTCAATTCCACTGGGCTCAGGTAGCTGACTGAAGGTTGACTTAGCCTCCCATCCTTCTGAGGTTCGTAAAAAGAGCACCCAGCTTGTGGTGGCGGGGCAATGAATTGCTTGATAGCTCAGCAGTTTAGGCCTCTAGCTGCAGAGCCAGAGGTGGGGAAAATCTCTTCCCCCATCTCCCTCCATGAGAGGGTCTGGACTCAATGATCCAGCTCTGCAGTTCTATGGTGGTGGTGGTGGTGGGGATGTGCAATTTGCATAATTCAATTATAAACTGCCCAGAAGCACCAGCAGACAGTATTGATGCAGCACACATTTTGCTTTACCTTCTACTCACCAACATATTCATTCTTATACTGCAGTGCATTTTTATGTTTTGGTCCCCGTATGGTCCTACTATATCCACCCTACTTACAGCCCTTCTTCCAAGACTTGCAGTTCTGATTTATTATGGACAAAGTAGGTAATGTGGCGGATCACTAAAAGATCTGAGACTGATGAGGGTTTTATGTAGTCCATGACCTGTCCGATTTCTACCGATGAGCTAACTCAGGGGAAAGCCCCACTCAGCCATGGAACTCCCTAGGCCAGTCATTATCTTCTAATCAGCAGCACCTCCTGGTTCTATTCACTTCCCACTTGTTTCCTAAAAGCATAAGCTCCATCCCCTTTTGTTCACCATTTTCTCTGCCTTGTTCATGGTAGAACTCACTCCTGTGCCTCGAGGTTGAATGGGTGGGAGACTGTGGCGCTTGAGGTAAATGCCAGAATAGCTAGGCAGAGACTCATTCACCCAAAAAGACCAGGAAAAAAACACACACAAGAGAAGCAATATAGTATATACAGTCCAATGCAGTGAGGAGTGTTCGGAGCTCTACATAGGAGAAACTGAACAGCCACTAAACAGGAAGATGGCCCAACGCAGGAGGGGCAACAGCTCAGGACCAGAATCAGCAGTACACCTCCATTTGAAGGATAAAGGGCACTCATTCAGTGATGAAGGTGTACACATCTTGGACAGAGAAGCAAGTGGTTCAAGAGAGGGATCATGGAGGCCATGCATGCCCCTATTAAAAATGGCTCATTGTGTGGTAAATTGTGACTTGATAATGACCTGGATTCAAATTTGCACCCCACTTCAGTGTTTTGGCTATGGAGCCATGAGTGAGAATTAAGTTCCCCATTGTGCCTCCTTGAGAGAGACTAGATCCATAAAATTCCTTTCAGCAAAACATTTAGATGATGGTGATGATGATGATGATGATGATGATGATGATGATGAGGAGGAGGAGGAGGAGGAGGAGGAGGAGGAGGAGGAGGAGGAGGACTATGACAACGGCAACGATGATGACCTTGGTGGCAATGGCTGAAATCATGTTGCTTATTACAGTATAGTAAATCATGTTAGAGTAGGGGATTTACTGGGTGAACTCCTCTGTACATTCCACTGATTCAAATATGCCTATTTCTTTAGAGTAGTAAATCACAACTGTAGTAATTGCTGGATAGCTCAGTGGCTTAAGTCTCAGGCTGTGAAACCACAGACTGGGAGTTCAATTTGGGCCTCTTTGAGTTTCTTTGATTTCAGTGAATTGAATCTAGCCGTATTGTGTTCTGACGTAATTTGCAGAGATTGATAAATTCTGAGAAAAAAACCAAAACACCCACCTTTACATTACTCCATCTTACTGCTGAGTTTGAAAGGAGTTTTTTTGTGAAATTATTGAATTTTGGGTTTCTCCGAATAGAAGCTCAGTAAGCTTATCTGAAACTCAGGGCCTGTTTTTCCAAAAAGTGTGTGTGTCATGGTGGTGGTGGCGGGGACCCAGCCTGAATTTCACTTTTGGCAAACTTTTTTGGCAAATTCCCTAGAGGATAGGATGAAAATCCAAAAGGACCTTGACAGATCAGAGTCCTGGGCCAAGGCTAATGGAATGGGGTTCAACAGAGGGAAATGTAGGGTGGTACATCTACGTAAAAAGAATGAATTGCACAGATATAGGATGGGAGACACCTGGCTGGAAAATAGTACCTGTGAAAGGGATCTGGGAGTCTGGGAGGACCACAAATTGAACATGAGTCAGCAGTGTGATGCGTCAGCCAAGAAAGCCAATGCGATTCTTGGTTGCATCAACAGAACCATTGTGTCTAGATCAAGGGAAGTGATAGTACCTCTCTATTCTGCTCTGGTCAGACCCCACCTGGAGTACTGTGTCCAGTTCTGTGCACCTCAATTTAAAAAGGATGTTGACAAACTTGAGCGGGTGCAGAGGAGGACGACCAGGATGGTTGAGGGTCTGGAGGAAATGTCTTATGAGGAACGGCTTAGGGAACTGGGAATGTTTAGCCTCTCTAAAAGAAGGCTGAGGGGGAATATGATAGCTATGTTTAAATATTTGAAAAGATGTCATATTGAAGAAGGAACATGTTTGTTTTCCATGGCTTCAGAGACTAGGACTCGGGGCAACGGTTTCAAACTACAGGAAAAGAGATTCCATTTGAACATTAGGAAGAACTTCATGACAGTTAGAGCTATTCGGCAGTGGAATATGCTGCCGCAGAGGGTGGTTGAGTCTCCTTCTTTGGAGGTTTTTGAGCAGAGGCTGGATGGCCATCTGTCAGAAATATTGTGATGGGGGTTCCTGCATGGCAGGAGGTTGGACTAGATGGCCCTTGAGGTCTCTTCCAACTCTATGATTCTATGATTTTGCTGGCAAGCCTATCTGCATAACAATTTGATAATGGTTAGATTACAACCCTACCATGATGTCCTCATGACTTTCAGGTGTTTTTAATATATCCAGCCAGTTCAAAAGGTTTGGTCCGAATTGGCTGTCAGCAAAATTCCTTTGCCCCTCTGAGTCCTTCCTTTCATTAGGTTACAGATAGAGATGGGCATGAAACGACCATTTTTTTCATTACCGTTCTCCGTTATTCGTTCTGTTACATAACGGTATGAATAACGACCGTTGTAATGGGGCAGGCTGAAACCAAAGAGAACCAAGAAAATTTTCTTCAGTTCTGTTCATTTCCATTACTGGTGTCGCGCTGCTCGCGCAATGAAAAATGGAGCAGCAGAGGGTGGCGAGAGGGGTCTGGGAACCCACTTCCGCTCGCGGAGGCTGGATCCCAGCCCCCTGTCCTGCCATCTCCAATTGGTGAATGACAGCCCGCCGGGCTGTCATTCAACCAGTGGAGGGCGGCAAGAGGGGTCTGGGTCTGGCAGAGCCTCTTTGCCCCCTCCCCGCCGGAGCCGACGCAATACTTTGCCGGTCTCATGAGAAGAGGCGGGATCCAAGCCCTTATGAGGGCTGGGCTCCCGGATCTCGGCCTCTTTTTTGGCACTCAGCAGTCTTTGGAGGGGAGGATGCTGGAGCTCGGCTGCGCCCGGCACCATCTTGGCCACATGGCGAAGCGGCGATGGTACAGCCAGCTCGGAAGCAGGAGCAGAGGGCATTGTTGGAGCACGGGGGGAGTGCAGCGGCACCCCCCACACGTTTCCTGGGTCTAGGCCCGGGGGGTGCGGGGCAGCAGTCTGCTGGGGCGGTGGCTCCCAAGATGGAGTGGTTCCCGGGGAGAAGGGCCCCAGTTAGGGTGGCGCTGCATGGCGCTCCGGGGTAGTGACCCAATAGGGATGGCAGATGGAGCGGTGGAGTGGTCGTTGGGGAGGGGGCCCAAGGGAGGGTGGCGCTCGGTGGTGCTTCGGGGGTGGCAGCCTGTTGTGGGTGGTGACCAGAGCAGTGTCTGGCTCTGGGAGGAGTCCCCGTGGCCACGGGATCGCTCTCCTGGCAGGCTTGCCACCGGCTCCTGCGGCGCCCAGCCCTGGGAGGACTCCCCGCAGCCGCGGGAACGCCCTCCCGGCCCACATACCTCTGGCTCCAGTGGTGCCCGGACCTGGGAGGGATCCCTGTGGCCACAGCTTGCCGCACCCGAAAAATGAAGAAATGGAAACGAAGTGGGCCCCAGGGGCCTGAAAAACGGAAACGGAATGAAGTGGGCCCCAGGGCCCGAATAACGATCACAAAACTCCATTTTGGCATTTCGTGCCCATCTCTAGTTAGAGATATACAGCTTTGGAAAATACTGCAGGGTTGCACTGGCTCCTCTTACAAGGCAGAAGCAGTGAGGGTTACACGTCCATCAGGTGTTGGCTGGGCAAAGTAGCAGCAGTGCCAGCCAATCATAGACATTTGTCATTCCTCAGACAGTTCTGACAATTCATTAGATCAGGCTGGAAAGAGGTTTTGAAAGCAAAGGGAAGGTTCACGGAGAGTGGAGTCCTTTTCTTTCCCATCTTTTCTCTCACTTTTTAAAATAATGGCTGATTCGTATCACTTTTGGTGATGGATGCACTGCTAAGATTAAATTGAGCTTGGTCCCTCCCTCTCCTTAGGTCCCCCTCCCTGGTTCTCTTTTCTTTGTTTCCTTCTTCACCTCAGAGGTTCAACTTTTAAAACAGCAAGTCCCTTTTATTAATTGGACAGCCTCTTCCAGGCCTGAAGTTTGAAAGATGTCAGGTAGCTGGAACATGTCCAAAGAATGAACGAACAAAAATAAGAGAAAAACATTTCAAGGTTCTGGGAATCAGGTCTTGTGAGGCATGACTCAGGAGGACCTTTAGAAATGTTTACCCTGGATAAGACTGAGGGTTGAGAGACTGGGAGGTTACAGTATATGGATATTGGATAACCATCTTCCAGTCTCGCAGGCTCCAAAGTTTAGGAACCAACCTATTGTACTTCAATGACTAGAACAGATATTTTGAGCAAACATTCGGAAGAAAGCCTGGAGACTTCTTTGTAGGATTTCAAGAGAGGTTTGAGGGCCAGCTGTCAATGATGCTTTGGGCTATGCATTTCACACATCAACAGGATGTTGGGCTTTCAGTTGCCTTCAAAACTCCATATCTCTAGTTCTTTAATTCTCTACCATCATTCTATCATAAGCTTTCAGTGAATCCCTGGACAAAACTTTGGAAGTTCAGGAGAAAGGGGATAAGGAAAACATGCATTTTTATATTTCTGGTAACTAGAAAAACTGTGTGTTCTGCCTTTATTCCCTATGTGTATATTTATACTTTGTTTGATCTGTTTTTAAACTGATAGACACAGATTTGCCAATCCTTGTCCTCTTCCATTTGGCTTCCAGTAATCCAAGGTTGCAGAATTTGTACTATTCAATGTGCTTAAATGTTTAGGCCCTGGCAAAAATAGCGTCCTGAAATGAGGCATTTGATGTGAAAATTAATACATAGGCAATCACCAGATCATATGGGCTCAGTAGTACCCCAAAGGTACAAATATCACACACTACCATTAGGCAAAGTTAGGCAGTATATAATGTAGAAAAATTGATAGAGGTGATGGAAATATGCAGAAGTAGATGACTCTGGGCATGAGATCAGCACAACCTGCTGAATTACTGCTGAATTTGGTGTGTGTGTGTGGTGGGGGAGGGGAGATGCCAAACCAAGATCAGCTCTTCAGCCAGGAAACCAACTACGTCAAATTGCCAATCAAGTGGTTTTTGCCGAACCCTGCTCTGGGCTATGGAGGCTATGGAAGCCAGCTGTTGTAGAAGCTTTAAAATTAAAATATAGCAATGTGCAGATGTCCGTCCGTCCATCCGTCCGTCTGTCCATCCTCTCTGCCTCCCTCCCTTCCTTGTTTTGTAGTTTTTATTTAAAGGTTTGGTGAGCACAACTGAAAAAGCACTGCCAAATTTGTCGAGATATCTGTACCTGATAGTGACAAAACACAAATCCCAAACAACGACCAACCATATGCGTGCAACCACACACTCCTATACACACTGCTTCTTATATATGCTTAATCCCCAAGCAAAACTAGTGTTTGGCTTTGGACAGAGTTTCTGCCATAACACAACCACTCATTATCTGGATTATTTGGCTTAATTTTACTTTTCAAATACAAATGAACACAATTATGGAACCATCTACCCCCGGAAATTCGGCTGGCACCCTCGCTTCAAATTTTTAAAAAGCTATTGAAGACCTGGTTCTATAGAATGGCATTCCCTGATTCTTTAAACACTTAGGCACTATTTTTAAACCATTTTATCAAATCTCTTGCCATTTTTAGCTTCATTTTAGCTTCATTTTAGTTTTTGTTGTTGATTTATGTATATTTTATTTTATTTTGTACCTTGTATCTTGCTTTTTAAATTGTATTCCTTTGTTTGTAGTTACATGTTGTAAACCGCCCAGAGTAGCCCTTGGTCTAGATGGGCGGTATAAAAGTCAAATAAATAAATAAATAAAATAAATAAATATGAAGCTAATTTGGCAAATTTAAGGATAAAGAGGTATATGAGTGGGCTCATGCATACCTTTGGACCTGTCAAACACCAAAGTGAAACACCCAGAAGATTCCAAGCAATCCAGTCCATTTTATCTCTTTAAAAATACCCACTCCCCTCCTGACTGGCTGTTGACATCAGTATCAAATATTGTCTTTTAATGATGTGATCCTTCTTAGGACCTTCTTAAGGAGAAAAGTGGGGTAAAATATATATTTTAGATTAAATTCAGCCAAGTATTGCTGCAAGACCTGGTGTGAAACAGAATGGGCTGGGTTGTTTGCTTGTCTTATAAGGGGCCAGAATCCATGCCAGTCACCCAAGGTCCTCCATGGGGAAGAGCCTAGTAGGGGACCTGCTCCACAAACGGATTCAGAGAACAGGCCTTGGAGGTCTTCCTTCTGTGGGCAGGCACAGCTGCTGCTGCAATTCCCCAGCCACCCAAAGCTTGTCCAAGAGAAGGGCAAGCATTGCTCAGCGGGCAAATGTAGTTCCATGGGAAAGAGCATCAGAAGCAGACAAGCCATCAGCAGAGCAGCCGTGCTGCTCCTGTGTTGGGGTGATACCCGCCTCTCCTCAGTCAAGAGTCATCCCTGCTCTTGAAACAGAAACCAATGGCCTAGAAAACAAGTGATCCTCACCCCCCCCCAAGAAAACAAAAGGTGTCGGCCCTCCGTATTTGGAAAGAAACGAAACTCTTATAATGTGGATAGCCCAGGAAATGGGACAAGGGATACCTTACCCAAAAGTTTTTTTGGGTGGGCTTCTCTGCCCTAGTCAAAGTTTTTGCGACCTAACAGGAGAAAACCAAAATACCACTTGCACAATATGTTTTTCATAAGTTTTTCACACTGAAAACAGATTTCCACTCTCCGATTTCCCCCCAGTGAAATTACATCTATGGTTGCAAAATCCTGTGCAGCGGCTAGTAGAATAACAAAAGAGATTATCAAATCATTTCAGTATTTAGGTTAAGAATTCGTACCAAACCATAGTTTGATAGCCTGGTTTGCATCAATGGTAAATATCATATGATATGCCATTGTGTTTCATTGTTGCAGATCTAATTATGTTGACCTATGGTCACACCAGTGACCAAGAGTGCCATCTAGTTCTTCTCGGGCAGCTCCGTGGAGGTGCCAGAGTGTTTTTGCTTCATTGTCTGCTCGCACGTGCGCCTGTGTTTCTCTCTTTTCCTTCCTTTATTTGTTCTCTCTTATCTTACTTCGGAGCATTTCCCCAAGATGCTGCTGAGAACAGCCGCGTGAGTGAAATGCACAAAGAGATTGTAAGGAAAGGGTTGATAAGAGACATACAACAACCCGGGTGGCTATTGGTCCATTCTCCACCCCCCACCTCAAAAACCCCTCCACTTTAAGAAAGGGGGGGGTCGGGGAGGAAGCAACATCCTTTCAAGCATAGAAAACATTTCAGACAAAAATTTGGAGAGATCAAGAGTGGAGGTGAAAGGCATCTACTCATTGGACCAGAAAATACCCTTGGGGATCGTTCCGGGCACTCTTGTTTCGCAGGATGGTTCTTTTTGTCCATCTTGGGTTACTGATGTTCTTTCACGGCATGTTAACCTCAAAGGGTTTAGACAGTTTCTTATCTTTCCTCTTCGGATTCATCTGCGAACAAACAAGCATCCACCAGAAACGGGATTTTTTTTTAAAAAAAAATAGCAACAATGCACTCAGGTGTTTTTTGCTCTATTACCCCCTTCCCAGGCTTTTTTCTGAACCCAAAGATTGCTAGGTTTACCTGATGCCTTGGAGTTCCTGCTTCATAAACTCCAAAGGTTGACTGGCTGTCAATGTGTGTCAAAACTCCATTTATTTCAGTCCCAGAGCATTGTGGATGCAAACACCTCTTGTTGTTTCTTTAAAAAACAAGCAAATGAGGCTTTTTTTTTTTGAATGTGCAACCAAGGTGGTTCCCCCTCCCTTTCTGGAAATATTCGGAGATTCCTTTTAATAACACTTCAGCTGTTCACCAAGGAATCTGTAAGTAATTGAGATTAGGTGTAGACATAAAGACAGATCAACCAATCCAGGTATTCAGTCCATTCAAATGATACATGAATTCAGGAGTCTGAATGGAAAGCTACACCTCCGTCTTGTCTCTGGGGCCACCCACAAGCAAAGCAGCAGAGCTTGGGACGGCTCATTTTGGGACTACAATGTCCAGAATCCTGTGGTATCAATGCCAACAAAAAAACCAGAAAGAAAACAATTTTATTTTCTGTCTTCAACCTGAACGCTAATTCTCAGGCTGCAGGTTTCTGCTCAGTAGTCTCTTGCCCTCCCTTTTTTTCAGCCAAGGTAAAAAGAAAATTCCCAGTGAAAAATCCTCCCGCATGAATGCACACTTGGGGATGAAGCATTCTGTGTAGGTCAGGAAGCCTGCCTGGCAGCCTGGCTGCATTGAAACACTTCTAAGGCCCATGTTTCCCCACAGAGTACAATTTGTTTGCTTTTTATTTCTTCAAGAAGACAGGGAGTCACCTCCGGTTATTGTCGCCTCCTTCCCCCACCCCAACATTTTCTTTAAAAAAAAACATAGGCATCTCAGTCCTCCACTAAAATGATGTATGGGGCTATTGTCTGGTAAGGGCTGATGGGCTGTAAATGAAACTAATTAAGGAAATGTCAAACATAATTAATAAAACAGCTTTAAGTTGCAAAAGCACTGTCAGCGGAATGAATGGGGAGATGGCCTCGCTCCCACTGCTGTAGCTTTGTTTATACGTATATTTTCTCTCCTGGTCTGGGCTTTCTTTTGCTGCTTGCAGATAGAACTTAGCAAGGTCCTTGAAGGGTGATTCCTTCCCTCCTCTTCGCTTCTGTTCCTCCCTGTCTCGTCCTGTACTCAGAAGGATTCTGGAAAGAAGAAGAAAAACTCACCACGTTTTTCAGAGGGAAGGAGAGGATCGGCAGGAAGAGCGATTAATTGCGGGCTCTTCAAGTACCTTGTTGGGACATTAACATAACCAATTTGCTTCAACTCCTCCATGGCGGCTAAATACAATCCTTGGACCTGTTCCGAACACTGCCACCAGCCGCGGTGCTGAGCATAATAATTCACATACGGCCATCCCATGCGATTCACCAGATCCTTATTTATGATTGATAAGAATACGTGCACGCACGCATATGCGCATATACATATAAAAACTGGGGTGAGCGACCTATAATTATAGCAAGCAAATTAGGGTATGTGGTAGAGTCAGTTACATTTGCCTTGGAGTAATGATGCAAGGGACCTTTCCCATCCCGAGAGACTCAGAAAATATAATGGATTCCCTTGCAGTCGCAGATGGGGTAGGAAAAAGCTGTCAACCAAGATAATGCTTGCATAAGTTAGACTGAGCAAAAGGCTCAGAGGCCTGCCTCAGAGAGCTTGAGTCATCTCCAATCATTTCAGCTACTGAAGCACAGGGTGTCTGGGGGGGGGGGGGGGGAGGGAGGGGGAGAGAGAGAGAGGAGAGACCACATAAATTGCTCTCCCCCAAAAATCTGTTCCATTGAGTGCTATGATCTCCTGCTTTTGTTTTAAGTCTTCTGAGATTTTCTGAGATCAAATCAAAGTGAACCCCATCCTGGAAACACAAGCTTAATCAACACGTAAATGCAATTTTAAATTCCAGATAGGGTAACCACCACCACCACCACCAGCAGCAACAGCAGTAGTGCCGGATGAACACCCTTGACAACGACATGAAGCCATACAAAGTGGACAAAAACCAGAATAGTGAACCCTGCCACCAAATGGGACAGACTCGAAGAAGAAGAAGAAGAAGAAGAAGAAGAAGAAGAAGAAGAAGAAGA
>JAHTLZ010000102.1:2366484-2383467 GCA_023846285.1 Phrynocephalus versicolor
GAAGAAGAAGAAGAAGAAGAAGAAGAAGAAGAAGAAGAAGAAGAAGAAGAAGAAGAAGAAGAAGAAGAAGAAGACTTCTTGAGCTGCATAGCTGGAAGGGACCCTATGGGATCATCAAATCCATCCCCTGGGAGTGAGGCACAGTGGGGAATTGAACCCCCCAACCTCCATCTCCTTAGACAGAAACCTCAGCTACTGAGTTTCATAATGCTTTTATTTTGGCCCGCCAATCAGGAGAGACACTTACTTACCCATGAAGACTGCTGGGCTCAATGAAATAAAAATAAAATCAAAACTCTAGATCCCTGTTTGTAAGGGGGTGGTGTAATAAAGCGAACTGCTGCAGGCTCGGTCCTTTCATCCCTGCGTCTTCATTCCTGTTAATCCAATCCAAGTTAGATTCTGCCTCCTTATAAATGAAACACAAGGGGAACTTGACCTGTTACTCAGTAGCTGACTCCTTTACGCTGCTCACTGAAACACTCTTTTAGGGTTGGCAGTGGCTCTGTACATATAGCTGCCTCAAACCAGGCTCCTGGCTTGAATGTCAGGAGAAAAATCTTCCAGATTCCCAGACATTTGTTGAAAACTTATAGTAGTTCCCTTTTTAAAAAAAAAATAGTTATTTCTCAGCTGCACACCTTCCTCCTCTAACTCCCATTGGCAACTTTGTCTTTGTGCCAGAATGATCCACCCTTCAATAAGCCTGGGGTGAAACTGGTCATAAGAAGAAAGAGAGGTATGAAAGCTGCAGGGCAAATGACACATCATTCTGGCTGCTCCGTATGAAGTGACGATTGGTGTGTTTGGAGATGCTGTCAGAGCCCTAGAGGTGGTCCCACCTATTGTGACCTCTTCCTTTGTTCCTAGTGCTAACTTTACCCAACCTTTCACATACCGTAAGATGGCAATCACAGACGATTTCCACCTTTGCACGCATCTGAGCAAACATGAACAAAACCTGGTCTGACCAATGGAGACTTTCTGTGAAACAGAAAGTTAGGAGCTTTTCTAGAACTTCTGGACCTAATTTACCCCTTCACGAAGATCTGGTTGTCATCCACTTGGAATTCTCACTCAATATGCAAGCATGTGATCTTTCATATAATGTCTCTCTACTTTCTGGTCCATTTGACTCCCCATTGCACAGTTTTAAATTTCTGGCTAAAATTGTCCTTTTGCTATCCTTTTGCTACAGAGACTCTTAATAGAAGAGAATAGTGTCACATTCCTCAGATAGTTCTTTTCTCATTAACTGGCACTTACAGTCTCCATAACTCACCCTGAGACAGTAGCAGAAAAATTAGAGATGCTTCATTACTTACAGCTGGGAAGAGATCAACAGCAAAAATAAAACACTCAGCAAAAAAGTGGGGGAGAGAGCTCTGTTTGAATTCAGAGGTGGGAGTGAATGATTAGTGCTGGATAGATTGACAACCAGCCTAGCCCAAGACAGTCGCTCCCAGTCTCTCAAACCACAGGCTGCATACAAGGTTGCAAATAAAATTCCAACACACTCTTTTAGTTTTCAGGTCCTTTTGGGCAACTGGGCATGTTTTGGTTTTATAACAGCGGCTCCCAACCTGGCTGTGAACCCCTGGCGGGGTGCACCAGGGAAAACCAGCGGCAGCACCACTCCCACCTGGGAAGATTTGCAAACTCTGGAATGTGCAAACTGCCTCTCTTGCATCCCACCAAGCCTCCAATGCACTTGTGTGCCTTTTCCATATCAGGGACCAACCCCCCACTTTGCCCGGGAAGGAGGAAACCTCAGTCATGTGCCGAAGCTCGTGCCCAGCCCACCTGCAGGATTTCAGAACCCTTGGCTTTCTCTGTCCTGGTGAGTGGTCGTCAGGCAAGGGAAGAGGTGGCCAGGGCGGCGGTGAGAGGTGTCTGCCTGAGATGCACGGCCTGGGGCAGGAATTAAGAAGGCACAAAGCTAAGGCATGACGCCCCAGAGCGTATGGGGAGGAAACCAGGTTGTTGGCCTGGGAGCGAATGCCTGTGGCAGGGAGGCTTGGCTTGTTCCCTGCAGCCATGCTCTAGAATGAATGGCCCCAGGGAGAAGGGCAATGCTAGCCATTAGAGATGGGCATGAAACGACCATTTTTTCATTACCATTCTCCGTTATTCGTTCCGTTACGTAATGGTACGAATAACGACCATTGCGATGGGGCAGGTACAAACCAAACAGAACCAAGAAAATTTTCTTCGGTTCTGTTCATTTCTGTTACTGGCATCGTGCCACTTGCACGATGAAAAATGGAGCAGCGGAGGGCGGCGAGAGAGGGCTGGGCCTGGTGGAGACTCTTTGCCCCCTCCCCACTGGAGCTGATGCGAGACTTTGCCAGTCTCACTAGAAGAGGCAGGATCCAAGCCCTTATGAGGGCTGGGCTCTGGGATCTCGGCCTCTTTGTCAGCACTTGGCAGGCTTTGGAGGGGAGGACGTTGGAGCTCGGCTGCACCCGGCACCATCATGGCCACATGGCGAAGTGGCGACGGTGCAGCTGGCTCAGAAGCAGGAGCGGAGGGCATTGTTGGAGCATGGGGGGAGTGCAGCGGCACCCCCCACAGGTTTCCCGGGTCTAGGCCCAGGGGGGTGCGGGGTGGTGGTCTGCTGGGGCAACGGCTCCTGGGGCTGAGTGGTTCCTGGGCAGAATGGCCCTAGTTAGGGCAGCACTGCGTGGGACTCTGGGGTAGCAACCCAATGGGAGTGGCGGACGGAGCAGTGGATCGGTCCTTGGGGAGGGGGCCCAAGGTAGGGCGGTGCTCGGCAGTGCTCCGGGGGTGGCGGCCTGTTGGGGATGGTGACCGGAGCAGCGTCTGGCTCCGGGAGGACTCCCTGTGGACATGGGATCACTCTCCTGGCAGGCTTGCCACCGGCTCCGGCAGAGCCCGGCTCCAGGAGGGCTTCCTGTGGCTGCGGGACGGCTCTCCCAGGAGGCCTGCCCTGACCACGGGAGGGCTCCCCACGGCTGCATGCTGCCGGCTCGGTGGCGCCCGGCCCTGGGAGGACTCCCTGTGCCCGCAGATTGCCGCACCCGAAAAATGAAGAAACAGAAACGAAGAGGACCCCAGGGGGCCCGATAAACAGAAACAGAATGAAGCAGGCCCCAGGGCCCGAATTAAGAACACGAAATGCCATTTTGGCAGTTTCTGCCCATCTCTACTAGCCATTATTTTTGTTCCTTAAAACTGGCTGTTGCCAGTGAGGGAATACAAATCTTTGTCTCCCCTCTCTTGAAATGGCTTCCTCCTGCCGTGCGCGGGAACAGGCTCCTTTCTGGGGGAAATTTTCAGAGCAGGGAAGGGGCTATTTTCTGGCTGACTTGCAGCAGGATCTCCCCATTTTCTTGTAATTAAATCTGGTCCTTACTTTTTTTTCCAGTTTAAAATTATCCCTACTTAAAAAAAATGTCAGTTGTTTGGATGAGCAGTGAAATATTTCAGTGGCTCAAGAAAAAGAAGTCCAGTTGCCATGATTCAACTTCCAGATATTAGTACAGTAATTTTTAAACTATTTCTTAGCCTGGATTCTATACTGTTGCCATTTGGAGAGTATAGTGATATTTCAGTGGCTTCCACCACTCCTGATTTCTGACTGCAGTTGAGATGGTCTGTACTCTAAAACATTTTGTAGGCACCAGTTTTCAGGAGATGAGCCTATATGAAGCAGGCAGCTAAAACATAGATTATATCTGTGATTATCTCTATTGCAATATGCCTACAGTATTCTATATTGTATTTGAACGGACCTGTAGGAGTTTAAGGAATTCCACAGATTATTCTTGAATTTGGCATAGAATTCTATTCTTGTACTTCAAATATTATTATCTTTAAAATGCAAAGAGTTTTCCATACACATGTTTACTTGTAGTAGTTAGGAAGATTTCCTGTACTGCATTTTAGGAGAAATACTAGACTAATTGAATGATTTAACATACATATGTATGTGCATATGTACACATATACAAGATACATAAATACATAAATACACACACACACACACACACACACACACACACATTACCTATTTGGTAGTAGTCCATTTACTATTACAATAAGAACATAATTCTGTCTCTCACAGTGGCTCATCATTTGCTTCAGGGTATTCCCAAACAGATGTCTTCACCTGCTTATGATTCCCCGCAAATGGCATTGAGAGATATCCTGCCTATCTCTTCAACCAGGAGGTTGTCTTTAGACATCCATAATGATAGCCATTGAGACCCTTGTTCTCCACGAACTTGGGCAATCTTTTCTCAAAGCTGTCAAGGCTGACAGCTGCCACCACTTCTTCTGGCAGGGAATTCCACAGACCAGTACTTTCTATTATTTGTTTGAGATCTAGCACCCAAAAGTTTCATGGAGGGCCCCCTTGTTCTAGTGTTGTGCTATAGGGAAAATAGCTTTCCCTTATCAACTTTGTCTATACCGTGTATGATTTTATAAACTTCAGTCAGGTCACCTTGTAGGCCCTGTCGTTCAAGAGTGAAGAGGCCCAGCCGTTGCAACCTCAGATGGTAAGGAAGGTGCTCCTTCATAAAAGGAATGCAATTACCTTCCAGGGCAAAAGTATCAAGATAAATCAAACAAATTTGGAAATAACTTAAAATTACTTAAATGTTTTGCCTTTTATAATTCAGTAAACCCCCCTTCCCCATACCCTAAATTATAGGATTTTCACAAAGTGGGGGATTGAAAAATTTTCCTCTCCATAGGGGGGCGGTAGCTTTAAAAAGGTTGAGAATCACTGTACTAGAGGGTCTAACTAATCTTGGATTAAAAACATACAATCATATCCCTAATTTCCAAAGAAAATTCAGAAATTTCAGCTGGCCTTTTCTGGAGATGCAAACCACAACCAGGACTAGATGCATATGTACTTGGCTGAAGAAGAATGCATGTTATGATCTTCCACTGTTTTTTATGTGTCACCCTGAAAGTTCAGCTGCTATGAAAGGCAGGTGTACAAAACATTATTTTCAGACCAGATCACGGCAGGCCCTCCTGTCTTCCACTGCGTCTTGGAGACTGGTCAAGTCCAACCATCTCATTCTCTGCCGTCCTCTTTTCCTTTTGCCTCCAATCTTTCCCAACATCAGGGACTTTTCCAGGGACTCCTCTCTTCTCATGAGGTGGCCAAAGTACTGGAGCCTCAGCTTCAAAATCTGTCCTTCCAGTGAACATTCGGGGTTGATTTCTTTCAGGATAGATAGGTTTGGTCCCCTTTCAGCCCAGAGGACTCTCAAGAATTTCCTCCAGCACCACAGCTCAAAAGCATCGATTCTGCAGCAAATAGCCTTCTTTATGGTTCTGATAAGAATAAATTTAAGCTAAAGAAATTGGGTGTTGGTTGTTTTCTTTGTGAGTTGCCAATGCACCTATATAAGTTGTCAATACATCATTGGTGGTTCATCAAAGCTGCCAAGCCAAATTAGTTAGTAAACAGTAGAGAAAATGTTGTTAGCTCAAGGATCCGGGGCGCAGCACGGCCAGAGGCCCTGCTGCCTCCTGGATCAGACAATACAGAGAATGGGTTAGCTTAGGATCCGAGTGCAACATGGTCAAACGGCCTTGTTGCTCTGGACCCCGAGTGATGGTTTCCGTGGTCTTTTATACTCTTTCTGTAACCGCAGCTTACGTATTTCGTGTGCATGTCTTACGTAATCATACCTGGTAAGTTATCATAATTCTCAGAAATGGCTTTTGTCTATTTTTAGTTCGAGATTGTTTTCCCAGAAAATGGCGCTTTTGGCGTTGTGAGATGGTGCCCACGTTATCTGTGTCATCTTCGCTTCTCCTATCTTGGTTAACCACAAGTATTTGCAAAATTCCCTAAAAATTTCTATAAAAATGTCCCTAAACACTTTTCCCATAAAATAAACCCAAAACAAAATTCTCATATTTAAACAACTGAATTACATAAACAATTATTACAGGCTACACAAGCCCCTCTTCAGACCTTTATTTTTGCACACACATACAAGGGAGGGGGACGTGGAATCGCACTCAAGGTCTTTTCTCAGCTTACATTTTAAACAACATCTGAAAGAAAAACAAATTCTGTTGTGGAAAAAGGCATGGCTCTGCTGTCGAAAGTTCAAAATTCATAAGGAGATGACCAAACTGGGCTGCAATCATTATGCAGATTGAAGGGGCATTCTTGGGCTTTATGTTGGGGGCTTCTGCAGGAGTAGCATAATCTACATGGGGGTCTCTTTGATCTTGGAGGTTTAAACACGGAAGATTGAGATGTGAATTAATTAATAAGAATTAATAAGAATTAATAGAATTAACTCAATATGAGAATAAAGCCGAAAACTATTATAAAGAGTTAATATAGGTGCATTGGCAACTCACAAAGAAAACAACCAACACCCAATTTCTTTAGCTTAAATTTATTCTTATCAGTTCAGCTCTCACTTTCATAGATTTCTAATGGAAAAAAACCATGGCTTTGATTATCAACACTTTTGTTGGCAAAATGATGTCTCTGCTTTTAAAGATGCTGCCTATGTTTGCCATCACTTTCCTCCCAAGAAGGAGGCATGTTTTGATTTTGTTGCTGCATTCACCCTCCACAGTGATCAAGGAGCCCAAGAAAATAAATTCTGTCACTGCCTCCATTTCTTCCCCTCCTAATTGCCAGGAGGTGATGGGACCGGTAACCATGATCTTATATATAAGCAATGACCAAACAAAATCAACCATAATAAAACTGAAATAAAGTCAGTAGAGATGGGCACGAAATGAATTTTTATTTGTTTCGCTGTTTGTTTCATTATGTAACAAAATGAATAACAAATCTAGGAGTAAAATCCAAATGAAAGGAACTGAACCTGGAAAATTGGTTTGTTACATTTTGTTTAGTAAATGGCAGCACGCAAAGAAATGAGCTGTTTTTAAATTCTTTAAACGGATGAGAAGCACTTCAAAACTATCGTAATTTTTTAAAAATGCCTAATTATAGCTATTAGATTGATGCCAGTGATTTAAAACATCTAAAAATGTGTTTTTAAAGAGATCTTTTTTTTAAGGGGACAAAATGGCTGCCAAATACTTTTGTTTATGGTGGCGAATCTGTGCAGAATGGCTTAAAACATCTATTAAGGGGCATAAAACATCTATTTATGTGTTTTTTCAGATCACATTTTTAGAGCCTTAAAGTTTTTGAAGTTATCAAACTTTTTTATTTTTTAAATTTTTTAAAAATGTTTTCCTTCTGGTCTGGGGCATTGGGATGCCCGCACATGGTCTAAGACTTTAAATCGTGCAAAGCGGGTAAAAATGAGTCACAAATTAACAAACCAACAAAACAATTTTTTGAAAAATTCATTAAAAATGAAACAAAACAAAATGAAGCCTTAAACAAAACAAAACGAATCACCATTTTTTCAGTTTGTGCCCATCTCTAAAAGTCAGTAGTTAAAGAGATTTGAAACGAAAATAAAATAATAACTAGGAAGGGGAAGGAGGAGGAATGCTGCCATGTGAAATCACTAGAAATAGTTTTCGTAATGCCTGGGAGAGTAAAGAGGTCCTTGATCTCAAGAAGACAATTAGGTTGCTGACTCTCTGGGGAGGGTGTCCCATAAATGGGGCAGAACAGAACTGCTGGATAGCTCAGTAGTCTAGGTTGCTAGCTGCAGCACCAGAGGTCGAAAGTTGGATTTCCCCACTGGGAGTCCTTGACAGGAGCTGGATCTGATGATCCAGAGGATCTCTTCTAACTCTGCAGATGTAAGACGATGTATTTGATTATTGTACTGTTTTTGGCTTGTTGTAAACCACCCAGAGTGGCCTTAGCTGCCAATTGGGGAGTGTGTAAATCAAATAAACCAAATAAATCAATAGAATACTCTGGACTGCAGCGCAAAGCTCAACCCCAAGGATTTGATTTTGTCTTAACTCTGATCCCTGATGAGACAAGCTTACAAAAAAGCAAAAGCAAAGTGTTCTGCTTATATATGATCCCATACCACTTCAAGTAGTCTCTGGGCAGTTTTCAGTTTAATTACAGTATGCAGGCTACACATTGCCCTCCTCCAGCAAGCTAGGAACTCATTTTACCAACCTCAGAAGGATGGAAGGCTGAGTGAACCTTGCTACCTGGGATTGAACCCCAGGTTGTGAGCACAGTTTTAACTGCAGTACAGGCATTTAACCACTGCACTATGGGGCTCCTATAAAAAAAAAGAAAAAGAAATAAAAAAGCTGCTTATCTACTGCCCTGACATGCTTAAAGCACTTTCTGGGAAGCTCACAAGTAATTATGCAGGCTATATATTGCCCCTCCCAGCAAGGTAGGTACTCATTTTACTCACCTTGGAAGGATGGGAGGCTGAGTGAACTTTGAACCTGCAACATGGGACTGAACCCCAGGTCAGGAGCAGAGTTATGCCTGCAGTACAGGCATTTCACCTCTGTGCCACCAGGCTCTTAAAAGAAACTTCTTAACTGTTCGAGCAATGTGGCAATGGAACCAATTACCTCAGACGGTGGTGAGTCCTTCAACAGTTGGGGCATGCAAGAGAAAACTGAACAACCCTCTGTCAAACCTCCTTTTATTTGGAATCCTACCTTGATCAGGGGGTTGGACGTGATGGCTTTAGAGGTCCTTTCAAATTGAAATGTTATGTGATTATGTGATCCCAAACATTTCCCACATGATTCACTGTAGCTGCTCCAAAGGACAGGAAGGTGACACATTACTAACGTCTTAAATAAAAATAAATTTCTAATTTTTCTTCTAAATGATATACTATCCGTAGCTCTAATTAACCTATTCCCTTCTATCTCTCCCACCTACCAAATTTTCATTCCTATGATCTCAATTTCACAGTGGAGAGGAGCCAGCAAAGAGATGTTCAGTTGCTTTATTCTATTTAAGAGCCAAGCTCTTTGCTAGGGGTGACAGTCCCTTTTTTAAAAAAATAATAATAATATAAAAGGTCATTTATCTAATTGCTCTTTGCAGATAAGAATTAATTAGCCTGATTATTTTCCTTAGTTTTTGGATGGGCTCCCACCTGGAGAGAAGAAATGCCTTCATGTCAGTGATTAATTGCTCAGCCAGAGTGCTTACTGACTTGAATGTTTAATAAATCTACAGCTTGTTCTTTAGGTCACACAATGAATGAGGTAGGCATTCTGAGGTATTTTTAAATGCACATTATCTTAAAGCAAAAATAAAATAATAAAAAATACAAATAAACCTACCTGTGTTGATGAACTATTTTAATACGTCAGGGCGAAGGAATGAGGAGTACTTAAATTATGTTACAGGTATGTTTTGTATCTCCATTTTGTTAAGGGTTCATAAGATGGCAGAGGCGCCAGTCCTGGATTCATGGTAGGGCCACATTTTATAGGAGGCAGTAGGCTGGGCTGTGTTACACATTGGTTTCCCCACCTGGGATTTGAATCGACCAATCAGGTGGGAACAGTTTGGACTAGATAAATGGTGTTTCCAACCTGGTTCATAAAAGTGTTGCCGGCTTCCTTCGGCTTTGTTGCTTCATCTGCCTGTGTGTGTTGTATCGTTACAGTCCTGATCGACTCTGCGTGACTCCATGTCCATGGAGTTTTCTTGGCAGGAGTACTGGAGTGGCTTGCCAGTTCCTACTCCAGGCACCTACAGCACCTGGTATTCCCTGGTGGTCACCCATCCAATTACTAACCAGGGCCGACCCTGCTTAGCTTCCAAAATCAAGCGAGATCGGATGTGCTAGCCCTCCCTCTAATTTTTAGTGTTGTGTAGTCTGTCAAGAGCTTTGCATAAACTGAGACACTTGGCCCAGCTTTGTTGGCTGTGCTTTTGAAGCACAAAGAAGGGACCCAAGCGGTGGGGGTAAGACTGGCCAAAATTGCCTATTAGTTACCCCCAAAGGCACAATGCTATTGGCTTAAGTTGCTGCGGGAAATCACCACAGTGCAGGCACCACTCAGGGAATAAAAGCAATACCTAATGCCAACTGCTAAACTTGTAGCAATTGACTACTAAAATCCATTGGATTTGGCGTGTTGATGTTATTATTCATTTATTTAAAATATTTTTACCCTACCTTTCTCCTGAAAAGGACTCAAGGCTGCTTGCAACATTAAAAGGACAATATTTAAAAGCTAAAAACAGTAAGTTTATAAGTATTTGAAAAGAATTAAACAAGTATCATTCAAAATGTTAAATAAAATCAAGGTATTCATTTATCTAAAATGTTTTATCTCACCTTTTCCTTTAAAAGGAACCCAATGCCAAAAATAATGTTTTTAAAGCAATAGAGCTCAAACCATCTTTCACCCAGTCATTGTCAAAAATGAAACTTCATGAGTTATATATCTTAGTTTGAATATAATTTACTTAGAAGCCAGAGCTTGGGAAAGGTACTTTTTTGGAATATATAGTTTCACCCCTGTATTGAAGGGGATGGTTCAGGACCTCTCTGTGGATACCAAAACTCACAGATAACAGTGGACACCCTATCAGCACACCCCAAAATTAAAAGGGCTGCTATATGGGACAGTAACCAGCACCCTTTTTTTGCTACAGTGATTTCTTTAATAATTACTTAATTATTTTGGCAGCCAATCATGGATAACTGAATCAGTGGATGCCGAATCAGAGGATATGGGTGGACTACTGTATTTCCAGGAATACAATATCTAATATGGCTAGCTAATGCACACACTAGAGATGGGCACAAAATAATTTTTTAATTTGTTTTGTTATTCATTATTCACTTTGTTACAGAATGAAACAAACAGCAAACAGACCCATCAAAGAGAAATGAAATGAAATAAAATGGAAATTTCCGTTTCATTTGCTTTGTTTTTTATTTTTGTTTTTCATTTTCCCATCGGAATGCATTGAACAATGCATTCCTATGGGGAAAAGCTGGCAGCCCCCCCCCCCCCCAATGTGGGGGAAACTGCACACATTTTTCCCACCAAAGCCATCGCCGATCAGCTGTAGTGCGGAGCTTCAGTGGGAAAATTTTTTTAAATGCCTGCCCTTTCCCCCACCTGATTGGGTGGGGGATAACCCCCCCCCCAACCCCACCGCAAAACCCTGCCCTGAAATGGGAAAGCTGGTCAGTGCAATTGTAGTATTAGTATTAGTTATAATAATAACAACTAGAGATGGGCACGACCAGAAAAAATGAAGTTTCGAGTTGTCGTTTGTCGGAACGGGTCCGTTTCGGGTTGCTTCCGTTTGTCATGAAATTTTCCAAAAATTTGTCATTTCCATTTGTCGTTTCCAACGCGATTTAGCGCGAAGAGCATAGGGGCGTCCTGCAATCAGGGCTGGCGCTAGGTGTTTTTGCGCCCTGGGATGGGCAGGCGGCGACAGCGGCAGGGGGGAGGCATGGGTGGGCAAGCAGGCGGCCAGTGGCCACGGGCGGGCAAGTGGGCAGGCGGCGGCGCGGGCGGGTGAGTGGGCAGTTAGGATATCACTTAAGATAGAGGTTGTTCTTGGCTTGCACCCCAAAAGTGTGTGTGTGCAAGCAAATTGAAGTTGGGAAAATAGAAAATAAATGGTAGTATATAACATATTTTTAAAATAAATCCACAACTCCCCCTCCCAGTCGAACCTCCCCCTTTACCCAATAGGAAAAAAAATCCTCACAAACTGCCAGAGGAAAAAAAAGAATATGCTGTCTACTGCTATTCCCTGCAGCAGACAAAGCTGCAGGGAATCAAAGGAATTATTTTCTAAATTCAATTACCTCCCTGCCTGCCTAACTTAAATCCTAAAGCTTCCAGCCTCCCTCCTCAATCTCGATTGGATCACATGAGCACCAGCAGCCAGCCCCCCTCCCTCAACCACATCCATACACCCGACTGCGACCTCTGGAAGGTGCCTTGGCTTTTTATGCCCTCTGGCACATCCAGAAGTGTCAGTCAAAACCTGGCCATGCCATTGGTGGAATGGTTCAAAAAATTTGCATGGTCCCATCCCATGACCAGCCCACATGGGCAGGTCTAAAAAAAATAAAAAATAAAATAAAATAAAATCAGTGCAACATTTTACTGCTATAAAAAACCCACTGCTGCTACTATAAAAATTCAGGCATTTAAAATACCTAATTTTCACATGTTTCTGTTGTGCTTTGGTGGGTTTTTGGACCATGATTTAAAAATAAATATTGTGGTCGCCATTTTGGATCCCCCCACCGCATGGCATGGAGACGACGAGGATGACCCCACCCCAGCCTGGTGCAAGCAGCCCAGGACAAGAGAGGGGGGAAGGATGCCCACCCCCCAGAAACCACCCCTCAGGTAGGTGTCCTCAGGCAGGCATATTTTTGCCTGCTTTTTTGGCCGGGAGTCTTTTTTTTTTTTTTTTACTTTTTTCTGTGCTGCTTGGCAATGGCATTGCGCGATCGCCGTGATGCCATGAACGACAATGATAAACCCGACCCAATTTTTCTTTTTTCGGTTCGAGTTCGAGTTCTGACGCCTTAATTATCGTTACTGTTTCCGTTACGTAACGGAAACGATAACCGAAAACGGAAACGACAATTTCGCTGAGTCGTGCCCATGTCTAACAACAACAAAAACAACAACAAATAAATAAATAAATAAAAACACACTGACCCTGCCCACAGTCCAGCTGGTTAGTGCAATGATAATAATTAAATAATAAGAAAAATTAACAAATAATAAAAAAACAGTGCTGACCCAGCCTGCTGTCCAGCTGGTCGGCAGGAGTTTAAAAAAAGGAAAAGGAAAATACTTTTTAAAAAACTGTGCTGACCTAGCCTGCAGGCCAGCTGCTCAGTGCAATAATAATAAAAAATAAAAACAAAAACCATGCTGACCTTGCCCATGGGCCAGCTTGTCAGCGTGAGTTAAAAAAATAAATATTATTTTTAAAAAATAAAAATGTAACAAACAAAAAATAAAACAATTGTTTTTAAAAAAATTGTTTCATTTTTAACAACCCCAAAACAATTTAAAAAAAATGAAAAATGAAACAAAACACCATTCTGGCATTTTGTGCCCATCTCTAGCACCCACAAAAAGGAAGTTTCCCAGACTATAAGCAGGGCACCTTTACTCCTAGTGCCCATGAGCAAATGATGGATTGTAACCCCAAATGAAACAACCCCATACCCACCAGTGTACAGCCTCCTACAAAGGGACCTTATGGAAGGACTCCAAGAGTTGTACTGCAAAAGACGCCCCCCCCCCAACATTTGGATATCATACTGGTGTATATCCAGTCAAGATTCTTGAGCTTGCCTTTCCAAATTGCCTCCACCTCTGGTAGATGTTTCATTGGTCAATATGTTTTCCTTGCTCAGGTACAGTTACGATTACAAGGTAGGGAAATACCTGTCTGTAGTTGCTTTGAAACATCATTCTTAAGCTCTTGCTTCACGTTGCAAGAGAGCTTTGTGAATTTCTCAGTCTATCAACACATTTCAGTTCCTTCCAGTGTAATATGCACTCAAACCTCAGCCCTTAACCCAAGAGGCCAGCCTCTCTGATATCATGAGATGCAAGGAAGAGGCACCATCTCTAAACCCACAGGCTTAGTATCTGGGGTGGCGCCAGGCAGAGCCGTCCTAGCTGGCCTCATAACCCCCACAAAATTAATGGGCAGCATTAGCAGGCGTCACATCTCGCTGTTTGAGGAAGTCACACAACATTCTGAGGGACTCTACTCATCCTGCTCACAATTTCTTTGAACTGTTGCCTTCTGGCAGAAGATATAGAACAATTAAAACTCGGACCACACGTCTTCTGAACAGTTTTTATCCCAGAGCTATAATTGCACTTAATAATGAACTCAAGAACCACCAGTAGTGAGCACTTGGACAGGATTACCTAGCCTGTTGTGTAGATGTTTGTGTTTTTAAGGGGGGGGTTGGTGGGTGGGGGAATGTTCAGGGATTTTTATGTGTGTGTGTTGTAGGGTTTTTTATTTTATTTTTTTTTAATGTGTGTGAGAGTGTTTGGAGATTTGTGTGTGTGCATGTTGAATCTGGTCTCTGGGTGTCTGAATTTCGTTGTATGTGTATACTGTGTATATACACACAATGACAATAAATTATTATTATTATTATTAGTATCTGGGGTGGCGCCAGGCAGAGCCGTCCTAGCTGGCCTCATAACCCCCACAAAATTAATGGGCAGCATTAGCAGGCGTCTCCAGCCGCCTAGGCCTAGAATGTAGAAAGGATTGTCATTTCCACATGGGATCTTTTCCGGACAGTGTTCTAATCATCTCCTTTGGATTGGATTCAGATTGAGATGTGCATTGAGTAGACCTACTGGAATCAAGAGAGCAATTGCATCATAGTTGACCTTAACCTCAGTAGTTTTTCAATGTCTGCACTCCAGATGCAGTCGCATTTAGCACTTGAATAGCAACAAAAGCAGGGATAAGGCAAAACTATGAGCAAAGAAAGAAAAAGGAATTAAGTGTGCTGGCTTCTAAAAGGAACAGGTTTATGAGTTTTCATGGAAGCAACCCACTTAAGACAAAAGTTTTTTTAAAAAAATTTAAACACAATACCCCTGTTTTCATTTTTATTTTCTTGTTGTTGCTTTTGTCATTATGGACACAGAGAAACATGGTCACAGCTTTAAAACCCCCTCCTAAGAGGTTTTAAATCAATAAAAACAGGAAATCAAAATAAAAAAATAATGTTATTATTAATGAACTGGCCTGGGTGTTAAGATCACCAGGGGGGCCTTTGTCTTGGTTCTACCACCTTCACAGGTGCATTCTGAGGATGCAGGGAGAGGGTCTTTTCTCTCTTGCTGCTCCTAGACTGTGGAACTCCCTCCCACTGGAAGCCAGGCTGGCCCCATATTTGCTTTCCTTTCACAAGCAGGCACAAACCATTCTATTCAGGCAGGCTTTCCCTTAAATAATTCGTGGCTCGAGAGAGATTTTTTTTTTAAATTGATTGTTGGGACTCACTTGATTGAATGTGTTTTTGGTGTCACTTTTGCTGACCGATTTCAGGGTGGTATATTTGGTTCTTTTTAATATTTTCATACATAGTGTTTCTAACTTCAAATATTGTTTTTAATGATATATATAGACAATGTTGGGTCAATTTTAATGAGGAAGATGGGAAAATAATATTTTGAAAGCTATAATTCAAATATTCTTATAGATGCAAGTAAACCCTGTAGGGTTCAAAGTGCACCAAATTCATTAAGAAGAATGCTTCCCAGAAACCATATACTGTAATATGAGTATTGTCATAGACACAATGCAAAGCTTGTGGGATGAGAACGTAAGACACTATTTGAAGGACGCTGCTGAGATTAAAATTACTGTGAAGGTTAAAGTAGGGAATTTCCTGGCCCAGGGCTCAGTTTACCAAGATGGCTAAGTGTGACAATTTAAAACAGTTGAACTGAAAAGGGTCCTCCAGAGCCCTTCTGGTTTTGCTCTGCTATTTACAGGAGGCAACAATAATAGGATGGGCGTGGGGTGGGGTTTGAAGAGAGAGTGAAAACTGAGGCCAGAAAAATACTCAAGGGCCATAGTATAAATTCAAGTTATGTTTGCTCCCTCCCTCCAAATATCTGAGGAACATGAACTGGCACCATCACACGTTGTCATTGGCCCCTATCCCATGACCACTAAAAGCCACTTCAAACTGCAAGAAAATGCAGCTCCTGAAATCGTGTCCCCATGGCCAGCAGGCTTATTTTTATTAAAAAGTGCGGCCATGCCCACTTTAGCATGACCCAGTGAGTTTTCCAAGTACCAGGTCTGGAGGTAGTAAAAAATTTGTCTCAGTTCCGATGCGGCTTTTAAACTGGTACAAATATCTGTGGGGAAACAGGAAAAAATGCTTCTAAATCTTTTGTTCGCATTATGCTGTCTTTCAGTGTATTTTTTTAAAAAATTGCCAGTTTGGGATATCGGTAAGGCGGAAACCTTTTGTCATTTTCGCAGCCCTGAAACAGCACATGTTTATTTTATTCCCACGAATACCTAGTTTGTTCACTTTGTTGTGGTTCCCAGCCGTGGGTACACAAAAGAGGTGGTTCCTGAAAGTGTGGTCGTGGGGATAAAGGAACCGCCTCTCCAACCCCATGACCATTGCCGAGGAAAAGCTGGCTTATATTTTGAGCCAGTTTTTCCAGCCGGGGAGAAGGGACCATCATAAGTGTGCTAAAATAATAGTATATAATAAAGATGGTCACTAACAGGAGCTTTGGAATTTTGCCAATTTTTCTTAAATCAGATGGAAATGTGGACCCTCTCCATTCACACCAACCCTCCTAAATTTCAACTCAAATTGAAAGCTTTCCATTATGGATGAAAATATTGTTTATCCTTTCATGACAGCCTAAATAGCATAAACACAAATATTTCCCTCAGAGGTAATTCTGCACATTTATAAATTGATTTTTACCATAATTTTATAGAAATGTTATTTTCAACCCCCCTGTGGATGCTGAGAATCACAGATAATAGGAAACTGTTTACATGACATGGTTTCTGGCTCCTCTAATGGCCAGTTCTGGTAATTACATCATATATGTTTTTTTAAACATTTTTAGACAGCAGATAAGTGAAACGGTCTATAAATGAAACATGGATACAAATCATGTGGATATGGGGCCCCTATTGTGTAAAAGTGCTGCCTTGTTCTATGAACTAATAAACATATAACACTGGATGTGTCTTATTTTTGCTATTCATTTAATTTATTTGTGCTTGCACTGTGAGCGCTCAGGGAAAAAAGAGTTGTTCTGCTCTGCATCGTTTTGTACAAAACAGAGAGAAAAGGGGATAATGTTTGGAGGTGATAACTCCTGTGAGTGTTGTAGAAACAGTCTCATGGAGAGATAGACAAGAAGAGCCAGGAATGAAGAGCCTCATGATACAGTGGTTAAATTGCTTTACTGCAGTGCTGACTCTGCTCACAACCTGGGGGTTCAATACCAGGTAGATGCTTCCAGGTTTACTCAGCCTTCCATCCATCTTAGGTTGGTACAATGAGT
>JAHTLZ010000102.1:2392958-2416075 GCA_023846285.1 Phrynocephalus versicolor
AGAGAGAGAGAGAGAGAGAGAGAGATTAGACTTTAAAACCCTATAAAGTGTCTTCCATGGCACTTAGAGACACCAAAGACGAAGAAAAGCTTCTTCTAACTCTCCTCTACAAGACCTGCATGTTTGATGAAGTTTGGGTTATGCAGCCCCAAATAAGTCGCCCTAAAGTCCCCCCCCCCAGCACTTAGAGACAATAAATATGCAGAAAAGCTCATCTCACCTCTCCTTCACAAACCATTCTGTTTGGTGAACATTGGGTTTCAGATGACTGAGTTGTACATGCACAAAGTGCCCCTCCCCCCGCCCAGGAAAGTGCCCTTTAAGAACTGGCTTGGAGAAACACAATCTTCACCAAACTTGGAGGGATTGTAGAGGATCGTCAGTGAAATCTTCCCTGCTATTTTGATGTCCCTAAGTGCCTTGGGGGGCATTTATAGCCCAATGAATTGATGTATCAAATTCACTAAAATTCATTGATTTGTGTATTTGTAACTGGCATAGATTCATACGAATATAAATCAATGAATCATCATATTTTTGGCAAATTTTAAAATATGCTTTTTAATTCATCCCCATCAACAGTGTGTGAATTTATGAACCATTATCCACTTTTTGTTGATGTTCTAGAACATAGTTTTTCATCTCTGTACAGATCAAGAGTTATTTTCCCTCCATTGTCTTCCCTTTCTGGCCCAAAATATTAGTTCAGAATTCACCAGTGTCATGGCAAACCTAAAGTGTCATGGCAAAAGATGGGAGGAGTTGAAATGTGCTGCCAACCTTGCTTAAACCATTTCCCCTGCATGGCTCTGAGCTGAAAACGTTAAATATATATAAATATATATTTCCAGCTCAGCACTATTGTTTGTCTAAAGGGAAGCTGCAAGCAGATAAGCAGGTTCCTCCTCAGACAGGACTAGAATTCCAAGGTCAGTATTTCAAGGACAAGAGGAATCACAGAATGACAGTAATACTTTATTATGTTTTTTTTTAAAAAAGGTGGATACAGAGCAGAATGGCAATACAAAGGCTCTCACTTTGACCAGATTAGTACTTCAATTGCCAATGCCCCTGAATGCCTATTAATTAGATGCATCTTGCTAGCTCCATGAATCATGTAAAATAAGGCACAGAGTCATTGCGGGCAGCTAGGATTGTCAATTATGCCATAACCTATCTGTGGGCAAATGGGCGTTGGACACCCACATATCCAGAAACCTAAATTGCCTGTGAAACCTCAGGTTAATTCAAAGACAATAGTCTAAGCATCACATGCTCCGTTCCCTGGCACTTGGTCTGCAGGAGCCTGGTTAGCAAAGACATAAATACAGCCTCATAATCAAGTGAGCCTCCAGTTCTCTCCCACCGAGCCAGTCACAGGCTAAACTGTTTAAGCTGATATCTGCTCAGCATGTGGCATCTTAATCAGCATCACCCTCCTACACCTTTCAGCTGAGCTTCAGCAGGGCAGAAGCACTGACCTCCAGAAATGGTTTCATTTCCATGTTTGGAATTTGCTTACATTAGTCAGACATTTAACTCATTCGCAGGCCGGCTGCTGTGGCGTTGTCTCTGCAGGGGAGCGAAGATCCTTGGTATGCAGGGAGAGAAATGCAACATGTTCTGGGTAGATTTGCAGCAAGATGGCACTATGGTGCTCTCACAAGGGTGAGAGACCACACCTGATCATTGTATCTAGCAGACTTTAAGAAGGGTTGGCATCAGAGTGGGCACCGTTGGTGTATACTCGGTCCCTTATTCAGCAGGAACAGCTTTGCTGCTGCTAAAACTGGGTGGGCACCATTCAGTTATCTTGCAGTAGCCAGTAGGAATGGGAACTTGAGTCACATGACATGCTTAAGTCACACCAAAAACTTGGTTGACTGACTCCATGCCCCCCCCCCCAATCCCTTCACCAGATTTATACTTTCCTGAGCAATCCCAGTTCCCATGACTGCGAAGTGGGCAGTCCATCAATTCACATCCTCATCTGGAGGCTTTATGGAAAGTGACCTGCTTTTAGCAATGAGGGTTGGTATGCCCACCATGGCAGCAGGAAGGTGGAAAGAGGTCCCCGGTTCTGCCAGCCTAACAGGCAGCCTCCTCCTCCTGCAACTGGCACTGGTGTTCTCTTTGATATGCTCTGCCTGCATTGGGCTTTGCTTTTCTCTGCTGCTCCAGATGATGGATGGATACTCTCCCCTTGATTCTTCTTTAGAGACTCTCAGCTACACAAGGACCCTTCTCCAGTGGTCCTCCTTATAGATATAGTCCCACTACTCAAGGGCTTCTAGGGCATCCTTCAGAGGACCTTCAAGATGTCTTCCTGAGGGTATCTCCTACACAGGCCCCGTCCTCTGGGTATTCTTCCTCTCATTTCCTTGAATTCTTCAGTGCTTCAGTTCTGAGTAGATTTGCTCTGCCTGCAGTTCCATCTGTCCTCATGCAGCCCTGCCTTTATTGCCCCCCCCCAAATGCCAAGGAAAAACACCTTCTTCTTCATGGGCCATTTCTCTTCACCTGGAGTTTCTGCCACCATCTACACCAGCAGAGCCTTAGCTTCAGATGTAATTTCCTATGAGTTAGATTTCTCTTACCTTCCATCCTCTGCCTGTTCATCCTAGAATCTTAGCATCATAGAATCACAGAGTTGGAAGAGACCTCTAGGGCCATCTAGTCCAACCCCCTGCCATGCAGGAACCCCCATCACAGGACACCCAACAGATGGCCATCCAGCCTTTGCTTAAAAACCACCAAAGAAGGAGACTCTGCCACCCTCTGTGGCAGCATATTCCATTGCTGAACAGCTCTGTCGTTAAATTCTTCCTATAGGTCTCCGGACTCCTCAATATTCTCCTTGGGCACTTGGTTCATGCTTCGGGCCCTGGGTGGGAGTGGGACAGCCAACGTATTAAGGCACCAGCACTGTTGTCTTCTTTGCAACTGCTGGATAGCTCCATGGCTTAGGTGGTTGGCTGAAGAGCCAGAGGTTGGAAGTTCAGTTCCTGCCCTATGCCTCCCCCTATGCCTGCACCCTATCCATACAGTCCCTTCCAGCATTGCTTCTAACTAGAGATGGGCACAAAATGAACAATTTTTTGTTTCCATTTCCATTTTTTCATTTCGTTACGCAATGAAATGACAAACGAATTTTGTCTCCAAAATGAAACAAAACGAACAGAAACACCGGAAATTTTGTCGTGCATTTCGTTTCCGTTACTGCAATACAGTGAACTGCTTTAAATGCTAAAAAAAAATCACAAAAAATGAAATAAATGGTAATGAAATGGTAACGAAATGAACAAAAATGAAAACAATTTTTTTTCAAAAATTCACGAAAAACGGAAACGAACCAAAACGGACCCTCCAAATGACAAACGACAAATGAAACATCATTTTTTTTTAAATTCGTGCCCATCTCTACTTCTAACAGATTCCAACAGGAACTTGGCAAGAATGTGTGTTGGTTGGGCAGAGCCAGCACCCAGCTTTCCTGCCTTGCCTCCTCCAGATGCTGCCTCTGAGTGGGTGCCTGCCAGAGGAGGTGGGGCTGGGAAGCACCAATCACCTGTTCAGATGAAGGGCGAACTGGCATGAACTGCCAAACCTGAAGTTCGTGCCCATCTCTATTTGCAATAAAAAGTACAATAAAAAGGGGTGGCAGAACAGAATGGGAGGTAGGGATAAACATGGCTACAATGCAAAACTTTCTCACAGACATGCTTAGATCTAGTCGCAGGCAATGTACAGCATGGAAAATGAATGGGAAGCTAGAGACTGAACCACAATCTTCATGAACAAGATGGTTTTGAAAAGATATATTTTCTATGGAATATGGTCTTCTCACTTATTCCCCTCAAAGGTACCATGATCTCAGCTTCATCATTTTCACTTCCAGCGAAAGTTCAGGCTTGATTGGATCCATGCCTCATTGGTTCCACTTTCTGGTAGCCTGTAGTAAGTGCAAAGTATTCCTTCTGCATCACATTTTGACAGAACCCATCTTTTCCCTGTTGCTTGCTTCACTGTCTAGCTTTCTCATCCATACATAGAAACCAGTTCCATAATGGTGTGGATGATTTTGGCCTGGATATCTGTGATCTACAGCAATTCCAAGATGCTTCTCACTCATAATGTTACTGAACCAAGAATCCTCCAACTTGTAACTGCACATTTGTCCCCCACCCCACCCAGCCAAGTTTAGATCCTTCACTTATCCCTGTTAAATTTCATTCCACTTTTTTTCAGACGAGTGCTTAATGCTTCTAGGGACATGGTTATTCTCTCCTAAATGTACAATTGCAGCCTCACTTTTGCAGTCAATGAACTTTAAGAAGTCAACAATAATGAATGTTAGCAAAAACATTTACTTTATTCTTATTAGTAAAGCCTTGTTTGGCATTGACAAAGAGATCAGTGACTGTATAAAGTCAAAGATCTGTTGCACCATTGTACAACTTGTTGGACTCTGTGGTGCAGAGTGCTGGCTGACAATTAAAGAAACTGAATGCTGCCTTGGTGTCACGGAGACGAACATGCTGTGATGGATCTCTGACCTTGCATGAAAGGATCATGTGCACAATGATGACATCAGAGCAAAATACGGCATTGCACCCATCGCCAAGAAGATGTGCAAAGCCCAACTGTGCTGGTTTGGACATGTCCTGCATGGTGATGAAGAAACTCTGGTCAAAAAAGGATCTCACCCTGCAGGTCAGTGGATCCTGATTGGGGGGGGGTCATCCAAAACAGCGCTGGATGAACACCTTGGAGAATGACATGAAGTTGTCCTGAGTTCACTTGGACCTGGCCCATGACCATGGCAAGGGCCAAAACAAGAATAGTGGACTCCACCACCAAGTGGGACAAATGCTAAGAAAAAATAAGTTACTCCTTGTTTAAGTGTGTCAATCTTAAGATTGGTTGTATCTGTAAAATGCAAGACTGTGAACAATACTATTTTTTACAAAGATATAAGAGACTGATTCCTCCCCCACCCCCAACCAGCTTTCTTTGAACATGAGGTGACTAAGTTAAATTATGGCCTAATCTTCAGGGCTGAACCATTTCCCACCTTTCCTGTCCTTCTGGGATGCAAGCAATGGAATACGAGCAGTCTGTCCTTGCTTCAGATGAGTCAAGTAAAGAATTATCCGGGTGGGAAGATGGGTGTGGGGTCAATCCAATCAGCCCAGATTGGCCGCGATGATCACCACCAGCATGAGCTTCCAGCTGGCTCCCGGGTGCGACCCGAGTTCAAACGGCAAAGCCCTGCCAATGGCCAGATTCAGGAGGCCTTATCTTTTGATCCCAGAACTTCCACCCGGCTTGCAAGCACGTGGGGGAGTTGGCGTGCCACTTGTCCCAGGCTGCAAGCCCTTCCGAGAGGAAGCCGTTCTTCTTGCCTCCCCCCACGACGCTTGCCCACTCATGGCGAAGAGAACAATCTGGCAGCTGCAGGGACTTCCTGTCATACAGGCGCTAGCCTTCTATCTCTTCCTGAGAGAGCGGCGGCCGGCTTGGTGTTGACCTTCAGTCTCCAGGAAGCAGCCTGTTGGCGCGAAGTGGTGGGTGTTGGTAGGGAGGACGGCCTGCCGGGAGAGGATAGGAGAAGTGGAAGGGAGCAGGAAAATAATAATATTTGCTTGGTGGCCAAAAAGCACCGACACGCGCTGGCCAGGCAATGGGAAAACAAAAGAGGGATGTCTGGATGAAAAAAACAATAATAATAAAAAGTGGGAGGGGAAGAGAAAAGAAAGAGAAGGCAGGAACCGAGATAGCACCAGGGGACCCTGGGGAGTGATCGGGACCCAGCTGGGGTAGCTCTGACTTTCCCTATTGTTTAATGAAAGGCACATACAAACAGAGAGGAGTCCATATCCTGTGAGTCCTTATCATGCCATCAGTTAGAAAAAACAAACAGCCCATTCATTTGCGGCAAGCCCAGGGTGTTTCTTGATGTGTCTGCCAGGCCTTGCAAAATCCTTCAACAGAGCTGACGTGAAGAATAGACTAGGGAGCTTTGGGCAGAGCAATGAGTTTCCCCATCCTCTGCTCGCTCTCAGATGGATGTGATTTTGGTGACAATTTGTCACCACGTTTATTTGTAACCTCCCTGCCCAGATGGCTTTCAGTCATGTTCTGTCCCCCCCCCCCATATACTGCAGAGGGGCCTGGCTTGCTGTTGGAAGGCATCTCTGCTCTTAGTTTCTTATCTGCTGAGCAGAAAGTTCTGTCTCTAAAGCAGAAAAGAGTTTGCTTCCTTCCCACTTCCTTCCACCCATGTTGGGTAGTCTCTTGAAATTTTTCATTTTCTTCTCAGATGTTCCAGTTCTGTAACAGAAATCCTTGCTTGTCTCTTCTTCCAGGCAAGTCTTGTAACTCCGCATCTGAGCACCCACTCATAAGAAAGCACCATTTCTTCCCTTCCGTATGTTTGTGAGGTTGAGATCAGGGACAGTAAGCATGGGAGCACAAATCCCATAATTCTCCTTTCTGTGGGTTCTACTTGAAAAACAGATACTTCATGGACACCCAAAGGTGGTTCACCTGGAGAAAAGGGCTAAGCCAGTGGTGACGAACCTTTGGCACTCCAGATTAGAAATGGGCACGACCAGGGAAAATGACGTTTTCGAGTTGTCGTGTGTCGTAGCCGGCCCGTTTCGGCCCGTTTCCGTTTGTCGCGAAATTGTTCAAAAATTTGTCATTTTGTTTGTCATTTTTTCGTCTGTCATTAGTACTGTTTTTTTGGGGGGGAGCGGGATCCTGGAGGCACCTCTCTGGGGTGGGTGCCTCCTGCCCGCTATGAAGGGAAAGCGGGCTCCTGGAGGCACCTCTCTGGGGTAGGTGCCTCCTCTGGCCCGCTACAAAATGGCATGCATAGCCAATTGGATATGCATACCAAGTTGCAGTGGCAGAGGCACCTCTCTTTTGGGTGCCTCTGACTCACAGCATACTGCTGGTATAGTGCAGTCACAGTGCACAGGGGAAGGCTCCCTCTGGGTGCTCTGTGGTCCACTAAGAAGGGAACTGTACTTGCGTGTGTAGTGCAATGCGAGTACAGATTTGGTTTAGGGTTAGGATTAGCGCAAGGGCTAGGCTTAGGGTTACGGGTAAGGTTAGGGTGAGTTCGTGGGGTGCACCTCTGGGTGCCTCTCTGACCCACTAAGAAGGACAGTGTACTGGTGTATGGGTTAGGGTTAGGGTTAGGGTTCGGGTTCGGGCTAGGGTTAGTGGGCTTTTTATGCCCGACTGGCACATCCCAGAAGTCTCAGTCAAAACCTGGTCAAGTGGCCATGCAATTGGTGGAATGGCTCTAAAAATTTGCATGGTCCACTCCCATGGCCAGCCCATCATTGCGCAGGTGTAAAAAAATAAAAATAAAAATAAAATAAAATAAAATCAATGGAGACGTTTTGTTGCAAGAAAAAAACCACTGATACTACTGTAAAAATTCAGGCAGTTTTAAAATAGCTATTTTCGCATGTTTCTGTGGTGCTTTGGTGTGTTTTTGGACCACGATTTCAAAATAAATATTGTGGTCGCCCCATTTTGGATCCCCCGCCTGCATCGCATGGCATGGCGAGTTGGTGAGACAATGAGGATCCCCCCCCACCAGAGCAGCCCAGGACAGGAGAGGGGGGGAGGCCGGGGACCCCCCCCCCAGAAACCACCCCTCTGGTAGGTGCCCTCACTCAGGCAGGCATATTTTCGCCTGCTTTTTTGGCCGGGAATCGGGGTTTTTTTATTTTTAAAACTTTTTTTCTGTGCCGCTTGGCATTGCGTGATGGCTGCGATGCCAGGAATGACCACGAAAAATCAGACCCAATTTTTCTTTAGTCGAGTTCGAGTTCTGGCGGAGTAATTGTTGTTCTTCGTTCCGTTACGTAACGGAAACGAGGATTTCGCCGAGTCGTGCCCATGTCTACTCCAGATGTTTTGGACCACAACTCCCACAGTCCTTTGTCATTTTTAATGGCAATGTTTATAAAATCATGCACGGTGTGGACAAAGTGGGTAAAGAAAAACCATTTTCCTTATCACAAAACGCTAGAACTGGGGGGCACTCCATGAACCTTTTGGGATCTCAAACAAATAAGATAGAGTTTTTTTTCACCCAGAGGAGGATCACTGGTCTGTGGAACTCCCTGCCAGACCAAGGGTGACAGCTGTCAGCCTTGACAACTTTAAGAAAGTATTAGACAAGGTTCACCAGCACTGGCGTAGCTCTGGAGCTGAGCTAAGCCTAGCTTCACCCAAGCTTTCCATTCAGAAAGAAATCTCCCAGCTAGCAGTGAGACAGGAATTGGAAGGTTGGGCAGAACTGGGTTTAGTAGTTCAACCTCAAATCCTTCCAGGTGAGTGTCCCTTTCCCTCTTTTCCTTCTGTTGGCTGCAGTCAGCCTGTTTATTTGTTTGCTGTTGATTTCTTCACAATTGTAAGCAACACAATGTTTTTTTCTTCTTTCCACCACTCATGTCTCAGAGTAAGCATACTATATTGTAACTGGCATTTAATCAGAAAGGTGTGAACTATCTGGGAGAATGTTAGCTATTCTACCCCGTGTGTACTTCTGCACAATAATTTTTTCCAGAATCTCAGAGTATGGCCTGCTGGGAGGGGAAGAAATGTTCAAATACCCTCACACAGTAATTGTGCCAAGAGCTGAGAATTTAAAGAGAGATTGTGCTCAGCTGGGAAACTTAAGATGTTGCCTCTAACCACCTCCCTGCCTGCCAGAAAAAAAAAATTACTATTACAGAGGATATTGATGCTATCTTTGAAATACCTGTGGTAGGAAATCACAGAGGGAGGAATATTAATTGTGAATGTGTATATTTGCCATTCCGCTTCCATTCAGTAGCACAAACGGCACTGAGAGGAAATGGAGAGACAACTCCTAGGAGATTAAAATGAATGCCTCCATTTTTGGTTTCTTTGCACATCTTGGCTGGGTGTTGCCTACAATAACAGGTTGCTTTGTGTGTGTCAGGGGGAGACCAATATTTATACATATAGCTAATGGAAGCACCTGGCATAGCAGGTGAACACACTGAAGGGGAAATAAATAAGATGCCAACTCAACAACACATGTGCCATGTGAGCTGCCTCCAGGTCTCTTGAGCAATATTGAAGAAAGCTGTCATGCTGGAGAACAGTTATACACTAAGCTGGTATCTTCCAGCTTAGGGGAGTTAAAAAGAATGATAGACCTGTACCACTCTTCCCAGGTTCCACCAGCAAAGACATGGGAAACATTTAGGAATTAACCCTTACTGTAGTCTGACTAGAGAGGTAAACCTTCATTTGTCTTATCCACTTAGGCAAGGACAAGAAACTCCATATTCTTCTCCTTAGCACAGAGAATGGAGAAACCACACATTGCACCAGGTCCTCCATTTTTAGCATACAATTAAGTGAACTGGGCAAACTCCCCCAGTTTCATTTGAAGTACTGAATGGGTTGTTGAAATCATTCTTAAAAATCCACAAGGACTTCTACATTGTCTGCATGTGTTTTATATATGCACACACTTTCCCCTTGGATTGTATGGGTTTGAGCAGCAGTTTGGCTTATACAGAGATCTATCTATCTGTCTGTCTGTCTGTCTGTCCTCACAAATACTCAATAAATTATAAATCCTGTGCTGCTGTTCTTCTGCAGGAAGTGGCCTGATAAATGTGGGTCTCAGATTAACAAGACCCTTGTTACTGACAGTGCAGTGACCCATGGTCTGATGGCAACTGCCCTTTCCTGTCATGGTAGCTCCATGGGGTGGCCAGGGAAGACGCTGGGTCATGCTGGGAGGCTGACACAGTTCATGGGAAGTCACAGTAGCATGGTGCTTCATGGGGAAGAGGAGACAATATTGTGTGACTCAACTGCTTATGATTGGTACTTATGTTTTGGGGGACATAAAATGAATACAGTAGAATGTGCTATAAGTAAGCTTTCAGAGGCCCTAACCCAAGTTGCAAGCAACCTGCAACTTAACAGAGACAATTGGGATCCTCATGATACGAGGGGTGAACATAACCCCTGCTGCCCACAACACCAAGGACACCAAGCCAGCAAGGATATTCCAACCCTCTCAGGTCCTGTTACAAATAGCTCCAAATGACATTAACAAGAGAAGATGGGGCTTGCATAGAGCAGTTCTTTCCTCCTTAGGCTCTCTTCTAAACATACAAGTCCATAAAATTGATTTAAAGGACGTATCGTGGCTTCCTTCTCTTAGGGGCCAAAAGAGAATTCATCTCTCCTTTGAGAATTCAGTCATTCCGCTGATATTATTCAAAATGAAACCCTTCTTAGCCAATTTTCAGATAACACCTATCAGAGTCTTTGCAGGTACACCCCCCTCCCCTGCCTCTTTAAGAAACGACCTTCACAGGAAAACAGAAGTGGATCATAGGAACATGAGGAACATGAGCAGGATTACAACCCTGAGGCCATGAAATCGAACCTTGACCCCTCTCCTGCTCCCTCACAACCAATGATGACTTTCAGAGAGCTAACAATTAGCCATATAGGCATGGCCCTCATGCAGACTCTTCCTGCTCCAAGAAAAGCCCTTGGGGAAGGTTCTTTTGACTCAGAGATATCCAAATTAGATGCTGAGTCATCACATCACAACATTCCTGAAGATGCCACTCATCTGATGCATTGCCAATCTACAGATCTCATTACTTGGGTTTCTGATAATACTTCCGGCAAACGTACAGTTGAGCACCAGTCTCTATCAGAGCATAATCTATTGCCCACTCTGCAACCCCCCGGCACCATTAAGGAGACAATTTCACGTGACATCCCTACTATAGCCAATGCCTTGGATCAAGCGAACCCCTTCCTGACGTCTGATCCTAACCCCAAAATTAACCCCACTGACTCTAGAGGTCTTCTTGCTTCTTGCTCCCTCATGACTTTAAAAACGCCCATCTACTCAAGCCTTCCCCTGCCCTCAACAGCTCCTGAGATGCCAAACTCTAATAATTACAGCCCTGTCTCTGTATGTCTCAAACCCTTCTTGCCACCCAGTCAAACCAGCAAGAATTCTGAGCTGTCTAATCTCCAAGTGACTCTTCCGAATTCTCCAACTGCTCCCTTCCTTTCTGGATCACCTATTGATGATAATGCACATACTGAATCACCCATTGAGAGTAATGCAACCAGGACCAATAATTGACCATCACTCTCTCTGTTAACATCATGGGATTTTCATCTTATCCTTAAACTTATATCCTGGAACATCGCTGGTTGGGAGAGGAAAACACTGGATTCAGATTTTCTATTCTACCTCAGATCATTCGACATTATACTTCTCCAAGAAACATGGTCTACAAAAGACTTCTGTTTCCCAGGTTTCACTGTTTACGCTCTTCCTGCCTTCAAATCTCACCCGAAGGGACGCCCTAAAGCAGGCCTCTCTTGTCTGTTGAATCGGACCTCCAATATCATTGTTCACCAACTTTCGGACAAGCCCCCTTATGCTAAAGCTTTCCTGTTTAAATGCCTTTCCGAACAGATACTCATGCTAAATGTTTACATCCCCCCATTTCCTAAGTTCAACTCTTCTGCTCTGGTATGGAATGACCTGAAGAATTATGTCGATTGGCTAACTTTTAATTATCCTTTAGCCTCCCTGGTTATTGCAGGTGATCTGAATGCCAGATTGGGCACTAACAACAACAGACTTGCTGCTTATATGCACTGGGATAATGTTGATCGGATTCCTCCCTCATTCCAAGTCAACAGATCTTCCAAAGACCCTGTGATCAACCAATCGGCCTCCCACCTGGTGGACCTGTGCGCCAGACATAATCTCAGGATCCTCAATGGCTCAGCTATAAGTGATATTTATGGAGAGTTCACCTTTCTATCTCCCAGAGGATCCAGTGTTGTGGATTACATTCTCATCTCTCCTGATTTGCCTTTCGAGATTTTTGACTTTGAGAATGGCATCCACTCTGAAAGTGATCATTTTCCCACCCTAATGTCCCTACAGCTGCCCTCTCACCTTCCTTTGGAGCACACACCTGAACCCCATTGCCCCCATCACCGAAGATTAAGATGGACCAATAAACTCCAGAACTCATTTGCTGAGTGGTCCTCTACAGCTGCTGCTTTATATCTAAGACAATCTATTCTCCTAGCTGACTCTCCTGTAAAGGCCATTCAGGCATATGAATCAGCTATCAATCTACCAGCTGCACTCTCCTTACCTAGGAAATCCAATGGAGCTGCTCCTTGGTTCGATCATGAATGCTGGGCTGCCAAGAAAAAAATCTGTTGGCTTTACCAATGGTTACGCGCCTACTATTCTTCTGAGTCATCAGCCTTCTACTTCCAAGCCAAGAAGGATTGCCAAGCTTTATTAGTTGAGAAAAGACACACTCATGCACTGAACAACTGGTCTAGACTGTTATATGCAACTCATCCCAAGAGCACGAAAGAGTTCTGGGCCTTGGTCTCACGAGAGAACCACTCCTCTAATGCAGTTCTAACCCCACCAATCTCCGCCTCGGACTGGACTGTATATTACTCAAACCTATTTTCAGACTCGATATTCCCAGACCTCTCTGACGTTGCATTAATTTCCCCCCCCCCCCCGATGAACATACCTGGCATCCAGTTTCCAAACAAGAAATTCTCGAACTCATAGCCAGCATGAATCCTGGTAAGGCTCCAGGCCCAGATGGTATCTCGGCTGATCTCATAAGAGCTAATCCACTCTGGTGGGCTGAACCTCTATCTTGCCTATTCACCTTTGTGGACAAATTTGGGATACTCGCTGACTCGTGGCTATCTTCTATCATCATTCCAGTCCTTTAAAAAGGAACCCAGAAATACCCAGCAATGATCGACCCAATAAGCCTACTCTCAGTAATGAGGAAGTTGTACTCTAAACATCTTTTGCAGCATCTATCTAACTGGATGTCCAAATTCAACTTTCTAGGCAAAGAACAGGTGGGCTTCTGTGCTGGGTATTCTACACTTGACCATTCTCTCATCTTATCCTTCTTGGCAGAGAAATACTCCCAGCATTTTAAAGGCAAACTATTTGCAGCATTTATTGATCTTCGAGGAGCCTTCGACTCTATCAATAGATCTCTTTTGTGGACCAAACTTACCAATATGGGAATCGACCCTCGCTTGTTATTTTTGATTCATCAGCTCCACTCTGCAAATAGCTGTCAATTTCGCCTAAATCATGAAGGCCTCCTTACCACTAAGATTGCAGTCACCAAAGGGGTAAAGCAGGGTTGCCTTCTTGCTCCCGCCCTTTTCAGACTCTTCTTGTCTGACTTACCAGGCTACCTAGTCAATTTTGATGGTCATGCTCCACGACTGAATCAACTTCCTGTTCCCATATTACTCTACACCGATGACACTGTGCTCCTCTCAATTTCCAAACCGGGCCTCCTTCGCCTTTTGACACGTTTCTCAGAATTCTGTTCTAAGAATTATCTGACTATTAACACCGAGAAATATAAAATCTTGATATTTTCCAAATCATGGAAACCTCTATCATGGAAAGTCCATGGGAAAACTGTTGAACAAGTGAGATCCTTCAGATGGTTGGGTCTCACCATCGGAAGGCTGCTATAACAGCTACTAATAACCATATATCTGCTGTCTCTCGGTTCCACTTCCACACTGGGAACCAATATGTACCTGCTGCCCTCCAGATCTTTCAGGCGAAAATTTTAAACCAGCTTCTATATGGGATCCCGATTTGGATTTCAGCTGCCAACTCTGAAATCGACCAGACTGTTTCCACCTTCTTTCGTTGCATCTTAGGTGTTCCAAATATGATCAATCTTTATACCATTGCTAACGAACTGGGACTCCATTTGCCATCAACTTTTGCTTGGACAGTCACTATTAAGTTTTGGCTACGTATTCATTTTCACCCTGACTCCAACTCCCTTGTATACGAACTATTAAGAGACCCCTATGTCTCAAAATGGTATCAATTTATCCAGTCCAAAAGTCATTGTATTGGAATCAACCTAGACTCTCTAATCAACTGCGAAGAATCCCAAATCCTCAAAATCATCCATCAAAAATCTGGGATATAGAGTGTCAAACCATTTCATCAGGGCTCAGTCCAACGTGTTCTCCTCACTTTTATGGTTTGATGTCAACTCCAGGACTAGGAGCAAATTATATGAAACATCTCATTAATCCTTGTCTGCGTCGTGCTTTTATGCTCACTAGATTGAACATCTTTCCCTCAGCAGTTCTCTCAGGAAGATACTACAATGTTCCATTTGAGAATAGACTCTGTAAACTATGTTTACTGCAACCTGACTCAACCTCTCATATCCTTTTCTCCTGCCCCTCCCTCCACAAGCACCGCCTTCGGTTTCTGACCCCTTATATTTCTAATTTCTCTGGATCCCCAGAGAGTATAACAAAGCGTTTTCTTGAGGACAAACTTCCGGAATTGACAGTCTCGGTGGCAGAATACTTGGCCACTGTTTTATATATTAATAATTAGTTTGGGTTCAAGGCCTGCTATTAACCCAACCTTTTAACCATTTTTTATCTATTTATTTATTTCCTACCTCTCTATTCTTCATTTTGCTGCATCTGTTTTATATTACTTTATGCCAATAAAGGTTCTTGTGATTGATAATGGGGGACATAAGAGTCATGCACACATTTTAACTACACAGCAGTCTGGCACTCCAAAACCTTAGCTCCCTTGTTGAAGGGAGAACTGTAGATGTTTATGTGTGTACATTACTACTCAAAGAGTATGGAAGCAGGAGTCATTATTCACAAATCGCATAGTCTTTGGAGAGAAGGAAAGTAAGTATATTCATCCCAGGACAATCTCAGGCCATCTCGGCACTGGAAGATTATAAATATACAGCATGCTTGCCAAATTCCTCAAATCAACAACATACCTACACAAGAATGTGAGATTGTTCACTTCTAGGCAAAAGAAACACAAAGGTATTTTCTGCTACTCCATTAAAGTCTACACCTTCTCCACAAAACCTGTGAAAAATAAGTATCCCCCTCCCTTTGGGTAGCAAAGCATGTATGAACACCATTGAAGGACTGGTGGAGGGTTAAAAAAAAAGACATAACGAACCCATTTGAAGTTTAAGGTTGTTCAATTTTCATGAGACTAATTTCACCTTCACAGCTTTTCCCCACATTTTGAGCCATGCAATCATGAGTGGTAGCAAAGTCTCAGAATTTAAATCTGTATTTCAATTAGGGATGGGCATGAAACGTAAAAAATCTGTTTTGTTTCATTTCATTTCATTCCCACATTTTTTGTTTTCTTTGATATGAATTTTTGCAAAACAAAAAATGCATACAAAATAAAATGCTAATGAAATGGTTCTTGGGGGGAGGCTGGAAAGTGGCCCGCAGGCCAGCTGATTGGCTCTGGGGTGGGGAAAAGCATTTTCTGCACCCTGGTGTTGATCAGCTGGCAGGTGGGGCTTCAGGGAAGGAAAAATGTTTTTAAAAAGCCCCAGGATAAAACCCTTCCCACACACACACTAGCACCGATCAGCTGATGATGAGGATGAGGATGAAGATGCAGTCAGTCCAGTTTGTGCAGTTGCTTTCAATGTCTTTTTTTTTTAAAAAAAATGTTTTTTCCCACCCGCACTCTGTATAATGGATTAAATCGCACAAAGCGGGGCAAAAATGAATAACAAACAAAATGAACCAATGAAACAAATATCTGGAAAAAATAGTTAAAAACAAAACAAAACGAACTGAACTAAAACAATTTTTTTCAGTTCATGCCCATCTCTAATATTTAATCATTCAAGAATCTTGTTGCAGTGAGTTCCCCTGGTTAGTATCCCCTAAAATGTCATATACACTGAGGATAGAGTGAGGGATGCTCTATTGTAATGCTACAGTGAGAGACATTGTGATAGTTCACAGGCTGTTTGTTTTGGTGTGACATCCCAACTCTCCTGTCTAATTTTAAACAAGTTCTCATGTACGGAATTTAGAAAGTGAAGCAAACTCTGACCAAAACAAGGAAGTAAGTCATATTATCTTTGGGGCAGGAGCACTAGGGAAAAATCTGTGCCAGGTTCCAGCAACCATCACTCTTGTCTTCAGTGTGTATGGAAAGTGCATACCACTGACCATGAATTACTTCTAGAGTGACCCCCATTCATTGGGATTAGAGGAAAAAGCTGCTTGATCAGAGGGTGATGCTGCCAGACAGATCCGAGTTCAGACTAGAGATGGGCACGAATCGAAATAATGACGTTTTGGTTTTTCATTTTTTGTTGTAGGTCCTGTTTTGGTTGTTTTTGTTTTTCGCAAATTTTTTGAAAAAAAAGTTTCATTTTTTCATTTTTCGTTTTTCATTTTTACCCGCTTTTTGCGCAATTTAAAGCATTTCCATGCACAGGCGTCCCCCAATGCCCCAGACCAGAGGGAAAACACTAAAAATATGATGCTGGCAGAGACACATTATAGACTAGGTATGCAGGGAGGCTGTAAAGGCAGCGGCGGGCATTGCCCAGGGTGTAAGGCAGTCGCAGAGTGACTGCACTGCAGGGCAGGGCAGGGTACTCACTGAGTACCCTGCACACACAGGGAGGCTGGAAGAGAAATCTCTTCTTTCTCTCCCCTAAGAGCCAGGTTGCAGCCAGCAGGAACACAGACACACACACCTGCCTGGCTAGCCTAAAGTAACGAGTCACAGAGACAGCAATCCCAGCCTAACTCTCACCACAGACTGCAAGGAGGACGGGGGCTGCCAGAGCTTTTTATGCCCTCTGTGGCTGCCACACCTACCCAGTCTGCAATCTGGGCATGCTATTGGTTGAAATTTTCTAGGAATTTACATGATCCCATCACATGGTTCGCTCCATTTTGTGGCTGGAATCCATTTTGTGTCATCCTTAAAGGGGAAAGAAAAATACATCGTGATGGAAGAAAGACAAAACCTAACATTTTAAGGACCCCAAACCCCTGGTAGGTAATAATTACAAATAATTATCACTGCATTTTTACAGATGTCCAGGGCATTTTAATAAAGAAGAAATCAATATAAGGCATCTGGGAGCCATTTTGGTTTGATGTCCCCTAAGCCCTAACTCCCCTTCAAGGAAAAAAATACAGCGATCTGAGAAAAGTCATAAATGCACGTTTTAAGGACCCCAACACCCCTGGTAGGTATTATCAGGCAGAATAAATAATTATCACTGGGTTTTTATGGATATTCAGGACATTTTTTAACATTTAAAAACAGCTCATTTCATTGCGCGTTGCCATTAACAAAAATGAAACATAACGAACCTAATTTTCGTGGTTCTGTTCGGTTCATTCCAATTTCATCAAAATTTTAGTTATTTGTTTCGTTACGTAACAAAATGAATAACGAATAACAGAATGAATTTTTTCCCCATTTTGTACCCATCTCTAGTTCAGACATCCTGTTATCGGAGAAATGACACACTCCTGTCAACCTTCATATTAATTTCCTACCATGCAGAAGGTGTGCCATTAACACAGTCCCTTGAATAAGGGGAATATTGATAATAATAATAACAAAAAGCCAACCTAAATGTTTTGACATTAAGCAAGGAGCTTATAATTAAAGGACGCTGCCATTTCGCCAGGCTTTCATTCTCGGAGGAAAGTGCAAATTGTGCTCCGTGTGAACTTTTGGAGACTTCCAACTTTGTTCTTTGTTCTTCTCTTTAAAGCTTTCCAACAAATGCTGGCCCATATGCTTATATTAGTTAATCTCGCATTAAACATATTGGCTGCACAAAATGTTGGCATGCATTAATAAATGTTTTCTCTTCCCCTCCCTTTCCCCCCTTCTTCTCCCCACTCCTTCCCTTTAGATTCTTCCTTTGACTACCCAAGCAACAGCTGTCTAGCTTCCTGTTCAGTTCTGGATCTAATGCCTCTCCTGAAATCTAGGTCAAAACACTTGGAATGCATGGATATCAAACAGACATTTCAAAACAGCAAATGAATACATCTTTAACTGGTGACATTTTCCTGCAGCATATGGCTGGGAGCTCAGGGGACCTGCATGCATTTTTTTTATGTGTGGACTTGTTTGATTTTGGGTTGCTTTTTGTTTAATGGATACGTTTCATCAACAACTAAGGAACGGCAGGGACTTTACATCATCTTTTGTTTTCCCATATATTGCAAGCTTGCTCACTGTCTCCAGACCTACCGATCCATATTTTTTTCTGCCTCGAGGAACAAAATGGTATCCCCATCACTTGCATTCCATACACAGAAATTGATTGGGCAAAGGGAAGCTGTTGACTCTGATTGGGGGTGGTGTGAGGGATTGGCTCCAGGCTTCAGACCACACTTTACAGGAGCGATCTGGGATGCTGACTCATACCCCATAATGGATTTTTGGGGGGAAACTGATCCCAAAACCGTGATCCAATTGATCACCCCTGCTGGAATCTGGAATCATCAATTCTCACCCGATCTGGCCAGAAATTAAACCTTACTTTGGCATTGACAATCGGCAAGGGGACTCCATCATATTCATGGCTATTAGCAGGGCTGGCACTAGGTGTTTTTGCACCCTAGGTGAGGGGTGGGGGGTGGGGTGGGGCAGGCGGCGGGGGGGGCAGGTGGTGGCGGCGGGAGGAGGCAGGGGGCGGGTGGTGGGGCAGCAGGGGGCGGCAGATGGCAGGGGACGGTGACGGGCATGGGGGCCAGACAGCGATGGGCATGGGGTGGACAGCGATGTGCGCGGGGGGGGCGGATGGCGATGGGTGGCGGGGGGATGGACGATGGTGGCCAGCGGTGGGGGGGCGGCGGGGGGGAGGGTTCAGCAGGCTGGCCAGCACCCTTTGTCCATTTTGGCGCCCTGGGCAACTGTGTGAGCAGATATGTGTATCTGATGTGTGTGTGTGTGTGTGTGTGTGAGAGAGAGAGAGAGAGAGAGAGAGAAAGAGAGAGAGAGAGAGAGAGAGAGAGAGAGCAGGAGGCAGCACACCTGGTAATAGATTTGTGCTGTCCCTAGGCTCATGGACTTGAATCGCCCCCTTCCTGGCGGAACACTGCCACCAGTGATATACCTCTTCCTCATCCATCCAAAAGCCATTGCTAACCATTGCATCTGGAGCCTAAGCTTGCAGTACCAGGAACTAGAGATGGGCACAAAACAAAAAAATTGTGTTTTGGTTTTTCGTTTGTCGTTGAGAGGTCGGTTTCAGTTCGTTTCCATTTGTGGCGAATTTTTGGAAAAATTTCATTACCGTTTTTTGTTTTTTGTTTGTCATTTCTACCCACTTTTTGTGTGATTTTTAAAGCATTTCCGTGTGCAGGCATCCCTCAACGCCCCAGACCAGAGGGAAAACACTTAAAAAAAAAAAAAAGGATGCTGGCAGAGACACAGTATAGACTAGGTATGCAGGGAGGCTGCAAAGGCAGCGGCGGGCGTTGTCCAGGGTGCATGGCAGCTGCAGAGTGACTGCACTGCAGGGCAAGAGAGGATACTCACCAAGAGGTATGCAGAGACAGCAATCCCACCCTAACTCCCACCAGAGAATGCAAGGAAGACGGGGGCTGCCAGAGCTTTTTATGCCCTCTGTGGCTGCTAGACCTGCCCGCCCAGTCTGCAACCTGGGCATGCTATTGGTTGAACATGATCCCATCACATGTCTTGCCTCCATTTTGTGGCTGGTGGCGACATCCATTTTAAAGGGAAAAGAAAAATACATTGCGATGGGAGAAGACAAAAACAAACGTTTTAAGGACCCCAACCCCCCTGGTAGGTATTATCAGACAATATAAATAATTATCGCTGTGTTTTTACGGATATCCAGGGTCTTTTTTTTTCATTACGTAATGGAAACGACAAACGGTAATGGAAACGAAAAAATGTTCGTTCCGTGCCCATCTCTACCAGGAACTCTCAAAGTCCTTCTCTTTGTAGAACTGAAGTTGTGCAGAATGAGCCCCATTGATCGAATCTTTGCAAAACACCCTTATGAACACTCCTGATTCCGAGTCCATTTCATCTCCGACAGCAACGCTTGTGCGTTGGGTGGCATGTTTTATTTTTCAAAAATCAACATTAAAAAGTTTGAGATATTAATTACCCATTTACTGTCAATGTAGCGGAAAATGTAATTTATGGGCCACTTCTGGAAGGAGGAAGGGAAGGACCCAGTTAATTTACGAAGGCGAGTGATTCAAATAACACTTGGAATTTGATTATTCGTATAATTGAAATGTTGCTCTCACAATCTAAAAGGCTTCCGTTTGCATTACAGCATTAGCAACAGTTTAAATAAAAGCTTGCTCACTGGAAAACTTGCCCAGAGTGAGCGGAAGAAAAGAGCACCAAGGAAAAGGAGGGAGAAGAACAAAGCTGCAGAAATTAAACTCTTAAGTTCTTGGCAGATGGGGCATGATTCAGAAGCAAGCGCCGCAGATCAAATGGCACTGAAAGCTCACCAGTGGGCATACAGGAAGGGCAGAACTTCCATTTTTCTTTGGTTTCCATTCTCACTGATAAACTGATACATTCCAATGTAAATGAAAGATAAGTACCCTATCCTTTTCAAGTTAGTAAAATGAATACTGAGCTCACGGGGGGGGGGCCCCCAATATGTAGGTTGTATAATTACATTGTAAAGTGCCCAGACAGAACTTGAAGCACTATGGGACAGTATATAAGTAGCAACCTTTAGTTGTGCAAAATAGAAAAAAAAACAAATCACATTTTCTGATGAATTTGGCCAATTCATCAAAATTCATTGATTTGTGACCAATGTTTGATTCATTAATTTGTAGGGTTATGAAATGGTCCTCATTATATCGAGAGGGATCAAAATTAGAAGGAAGCATCTCCTGATACTCCATAATACCTCCGAGTGGATATTGGATTTCGGATTTTTGATGCACCCCCAAACAGGCCCACGCCCAGGAAGTTTTCCCCAGGTATCTGGAGATGGCAATCATGCACAGAGGCTTCTTATAATTCTCTACCACAGTCCCTCCAAGCCCAGTTGCTAAGGGGTAGTCTCTCTCTCTCTCTCTCTCTCTCTCTCTCTCTCTCTCTCTCTCTCTCTCTCTCTCTCTGTGTGTGTGTGTGTGTGTGTGTGTGTGTGTGTGTGAATTTGTGGGTATATAGCCCAGATATCTGATTCTCAATCTTCACCAAACTTAGAGGGATTGTAGAGTTGGGAGAAGTGTGCCTGCATATCTGGTGCCTCTAGTTTCCTGGGGGGGGGGGCACACTTTTCTGTGGGGCATTCATTGGGGCTACATAGCTCAGACCTCTGAATCCCAGTCGTCACCAAATCTTCAGGGCTTGTAAAGGGGAAATAGAGGAAGAAACCCTGAAATGCTGGGGCCTTTAGATACCATGGGGATTCATTGATCCACCAATTTGTTGCCAGAAATTTCATTAATTTGGTGATTCATCGGCCCGAGTAATCACATATCATGATGGATCACCATTGTTTTGATTCCTCCCCGTCTCTAATTTAGACCCATTTCTGTTTTAATTGCATATTATCAACACGGTCCCTTGAAAGAAGAAGCTCAAATGACTGTGTTTTGATCAGTTCTGGCCCAAACATGAACTCAAATGAAATTCAGGGAAGGGAGAAATTGTGAGTGTCACATTCAGGTCCGGAGAAAGTTTGGCAAATGCAGAAAACCCAAACCGCAACCAAATTCTCACCCACCCCTGTTGTACTTCCCCCAACCTCACCTCCCTCTGAGACACAGCATAGGAGTCATCCAAGGTTGCTAGCATGAGTGACCAAAAGAGACTGAATGACACCAAGTGCCTAAGAGACCTGTTTTATCTTTCACAGACCTCTTGATGTCATCTTATTTCGACTGATTTTTTTTTAAAAGCAATGACTCGCATTGTTTCTTTCTCAATGTCTCCATTGCCTTTTATTTCCTTCCTTCCTTCCTCTCCCGGAGGAATGGGTTAAGTCCTGATTAAGCTCAGAATGGCTGACATTTTGATATCGAAGCAGGATCTCCAGATCAGGTATTAGCCCAAATGAGTTTTCGGCGAGGGTTTTTTCAACCCAAGCACCCCCTGTCAGGCTCTTCTCTTTCCTTCTCCTCTCATGTGGCCTGGATTTCATTATGCAAAGAGACCAATGGCAGCAAGGGGTCCTCCTCTGCCCCCTTTCTTCTCCTCCCCAATGGGCATTTGTAGTCTTGAATCTTCCCGGCTGGACGCTCAAGCCCCCTGATATCCTTGCCAGGGAAATTAAAGGTGTCCTGATTAAACCCAAACAGAGGAGGCTTATCGCTGAAGTGCTTAGCCTTCAGATTGGCAGCCAGCTGGGGTGAGGCCAGGCACAGAGAGAAAGACTGGATAACAGGCACAGCTTGGCAACAGAGGAAGGTCTAAGTTGACCTTAACGATGGTGTTTGTCACTTTTAATGCCCTAAATCAGTGATGGCGAAACTTTTAGAGACTGAACTGCAATTCAAAACCCACTAATTTTTCGCAAAGTGCCAATATAGCCATTTAACCTGAATACAGGTGGCTGTGAAGGGGCAATGTCGGGTGCCCTCAGAAAGGGCTCCGAGTGCCACCTTTGGCATCTGTGCCATAGGTTCGCCAAGACTGCCCTAAATGTTTCGGGACATGTCTCCACGTGAACCTGCCCAGGTCCTAAGATGAGCTGCTTGTGAGAAGGGATGGAAAGGGGTGGTTGCAAAATTGCCACCATGACCTGGAGACTCCATCTGGTCAAGGTTTTTAGAATATAAAAAGTTACCAGGAAATGACAGTCCTTTTCCTGTTTGTTTCTATTACCTGATATTCTGAATATACAGATGGATAATGCTGCCTTCCTAATCTGTATAGTACCACTGGTTCTTCTACTATATTTTAATTCTGATGATGATTTTGATTTTAATTATAGTCTATGTTTGTTATTATGTTTCATTATTTACCTTAACCTTTTGTAAACCACCCAGAGTGGCTTTTATGCCAGATGGTGTGGTACAGAACTCAAATAAATAATTAAATAAATAAAATACTTCATGTCCTCATCTTCATACCATACTTCCTTTACAGTAGCAAAGGAGTAAAAGATCAACTATGTATGTATGTATGTATGTATGTATGTATGTATGTATGTATGTAT